>JALAJA010000054.1:84500-171339 GCA_023376005.1 Doryteuthis pealeii
ATTCTTGGTACTGCTAGGATTCTTGGTACTGCCAGTATTCTCGGTACTGTCTGGATTATTGGTACTGCCAGGATTCTTGGTACTGCCAGGATTCTCGGTGATGCCTGGGTTATTGGTACTGCCAGGATTTTTGGTACTGCCAGTATTCTCGGTACTGCCTGGATTATTGGTACTGGCAGGATTCTTGGTACTGCCACAATTCTTCGCACATATTTGATGACTTGGGAAATTTCTTGGCAGGGCTAAATTGACTAGTATTGGTACTGCCAGGATTCTTGGTACAGCCAAGATTCTTGGTACTGCAAGGATTCATCACACATATTTGATGACATGGGAAATTTCTTGGCAGGGCTAAATTGACTAGTATTGGTACTGCCAGGATTCTTGGTACAGCCAAGATTCTCGGTACTGCCTGGATTATTGGTACTGGCAGGATTCTTGGTACTGCCAGGATTCTTCGCACATATTTGATGACTTGGTAAATTTCTTAGCAGGGCTACATTGACGAGTATTGGTACTGCCAGGATTCTTGGTACTGCAGGGATTCTTGGTACTGCCAGGATTCTCGGTACTGCTTGGATTATTGGTACTGCCAGGATCTTGGTACAGCAGGATTCTTGGTACTGCCAGGATTCTCGTACTGCAGGATTCTCGGTACTGCAAGGATTCTTGGTACTGCAGGGATTCTTGGGTACTGCCAGGATTCTCGGTACTGCTTGGATTATTGGTACTGCCAGGATTCTTGGTACAGCCAGGATTCTTGGTACTGCAGCATTCTCGGTACTGCAAGGATTCTTGGTACTGCCAGGATTCTGGTACTGCCAGCATTCTCGGTACTGCCAGCATTCTCTGTACTGCCAGGATTTTTGGTACTGCCAGGATTCTCGGTACTGCCTGGATTCTTGGTACTGCCAGGATTCTTGGTACTGCAGGGATTCTTGGTACTGCCAGGATTCTCGGTACTGCTTGGATTATTGGTACTGCCAGGATTCTTGGTACAGCCAGGATTCTTGGTACTGCCAGGATTCTCGTACTGCCAGGATTCTCGGTACTGCAAGGATTCTTGGTACTGCAGGGATTCTTGGTACTGCCAGGATTCTCGGTACTGCTTGGATTATTGGTACTGCCAGGATTCTTGGTACAGCCAGGATTCTTGGTACTGGCCAGCATTCTCGGTACTGCAAGGATTCTTGGTACTGCCAGGATTCTCGGTACTGCCAGCATTCTCGGTACTGCAGCATTCTCTGTACTGCCAGGATTTTTGGTACTGCCAGGATTCTCGGTACTGCCTGGATTCTTGGTACTGCCAGGATTCTTGGTACTGCCTGGATTCTTGGTACTGGCAGGATTCTTGGTACTGCCAGGATTCTTCGCACATATTTGATGACTTGGTAAATTTCTTAGCAGGGCTACATTGACTAGTCTTGGTACTGCCAGGATTCTTGGTACAGTCAGGATTCTTGGTACAGCAAGGATTCTTGGTAACAGCAAGGATTCTTGTACTGCCAGCATTCTCGGTACTGCCAGGATTCTTGGTACTGCCAGATTCTTGGTATGCCTGGATTCTCGGTACTGCTTGGATTATTGGTACTGCCAGGATTCTTGGTACAGCCAGGATTCTTGGTACTGCCAGCATTCTCGTAACTGCCAGGATTCTCGGTACTGCCAGGATTCTCGGTACTGCCGGATTCTGTACTGCCAGGATTCTTGGTACTGCCAGGATTCTCGGTACTGCCTGGATTCTTGGTACTGCCAGGATTCTTGGTACTGCCAGGATTCTCGGTACTGCCTGGATTATTGGTACTGGCAGGATTCTTGGTACTGCCAGGATTCTTCGCACATATTTGATGACTTGGTAAATTTCTTAGCAGGGCTACATTGACTAGTCTTGGTACTGCCAGGATTCTTGGTACAGCCAGGATTCTTGGTACAGCAAGGATTCTTGGTACAGCAAGGATTCTTGGTACTGCCAGCATTCTCGGTACTGCCAGGATTCTTGGTACTGGCCAGGATTCTTGGTACTGCCTGGATTCTCGGTACTGCTTGGATTATTAGTACTGCAGGATTCTGGTACAGCCAGGATTCTCGGTACAGCAGGATTCTCGGTACTGCTTTGGATTAATTGGGTACTGCCAGGATTCTTGGTACAGCCAGGATTCTTGGTACTGTCAGAATCCACGGTACTGCTTGGATTATTGGTAAATTTCTTAGCAGGTATTCAGATATTGGTACTGCCAGGATTCTTGGTACTGCCAGGAATTCTTGGTGCTGCCAGGATTCTCGGTATTCCTGATTATTGGTACTTGGCAGGAGTCTCGGTACCGTCAGAATTCTCGGTACTGCTTGGATTATTGGTACTGCAGGCTTGGATTCTTGGTACTGCCAGCATTCTCGGTACTGCCAGGATTCTCGGTATTGCCAGGATTCTTGGTACTGAGGATTCTTGGTAGTGCCAGCATTCTCTGCAGGATTCTCGGCAGGATTCTTGGTACAGCCAGGATTCTTGGTACTGCCAGCATTCTCGGTACAGCAGGATTCTCGGTACTGCTGGATTATTGGTACTGGCAGGATTTTTGGTACTGCCAGGATTCTTCGCACAATATTTGATGACTTTAAATTTCTTAGCAGGGCTACATTGATAGTCTTGGTACTGGCCAGGATTCTTGGTACTGCAGGATTTCTTGGTACTGAGAGGATTCTTGGTACAGCCAGCATTCTCGGCCAGCATTCTCGGTACTGCCAGGTATTCTTGGTACTGCCAGGATTCTTGGTATGCCAGGATTCCTCGCGCTGCCTGGATTATTGGTACTGCCAGGATTCTTGGTACTGCCAGGATTCTCGTACTGTCTGGATTATTGGTACTGGCAGGATTCTTGGTAAGCCGCAGATTCTCGGTGCTGTCTGGATTATTGGTACTGCCAGGATTCTCGGTACTGCCTGGATTATTGGTACTGGCAGGATTCTTGGTACTGCCACGATTCTTCGCACATATTTGATGACTTGGGAAATTTCTTGGCAGGGCTACATTGACTAGTATTGGTACTGCCAGGATTCTTGGTACAGCCAAGATTCTTGGTACTGCAAGGATTCATCACACATATTTGATGACTTTGCAAATTTCTTGGCAGTGCTAAATTGACTAGTATTGGTACTGCCAGGATACTTGGTACTGCCAAGATTCTTGGTACTTGCAAGGATTCATCACACATATTTGATGACTTGGCAAATTTCTTGGCAGGGCTACATTGACGAGTATTTTGGTACTGAGCAGGATTCTTGGTACTGCAGGGATTCTTGGTACTGCCAGGATTCTCGGTTTGCTAAGATTCTCGTACTGCTTGGATTATTGGTACTGCCAGGATTCTTGGTACTGCCAGGATTCTTGTACAGCCAGGATTCTCGGTACTGCCTGGATTATTGGTACTGGGCAGGATTCTTGGTACTGCCAGCAGTCTCGTTACTGTCAGAATTCTCGGTACTGCCAGGATTCTTGGTACAGCCAGGATTCTTGGTACTGCCTGGATTATTGGTACTACCAGGATTCTCGGTACTGCCAGCATTCTCGGTACAGCCCAGGATTCTTGGTACTGCCAGGATTCTTGGTACAGCCAGGATTCTCGGTACTGCCTGGATTCTTGGTACAGCCAGGATTCTTGGTACTGCCTGGATTATTGGTACTGCCAGGATTCTTGGTACTGCCAGGATTCTTCGCACATATTTGATGACTTGGCAAATTTCTTAGCAGGGCTACATTGACTAGTCTTGGTACTGCCAGGATTCTTGGTACAGCCAGGATTTTCGCACATATTTTGATGACTTGGCAAATTTCTTGGCAGGGCTACATTGACTAATAAGATTAGTATATATATATATATATATATATATATATATATATATACATATATATATATATATATATATGACTTAATTCTGGTGAATGATTTTTCTATTAGATTTTCCCTCTATTTGTAAAATCTACCCGAAGAGGCTAGACTTATTTTGAGTTTCTGGTTGAAATAAATTATAACAGACAAATGATGGTTTGTTAAATTTTTCTTTCTTTGAAAGTTATTTATTGCTCTGTATATAATTAATTAATTAGTTATTATACATTGAGCTCTCTTAGGGATTTATGAAAATCCTAGTATGAATCTATATGTTTGTACGTACAAGAGTATACGGTATGGTTGTACAGAAAGATTCCTATGATTCCAAATAGAATCATCCCTTATTTACCCGTCAAGTGGTTAATATTAAACACACACACACAGGTATCTTCCGCCCTGTCGGCTGGGGCGTTAGAATGCACCGACTGCACCTCTGCATAGGGGTAAGACTCCCCCAATGGAGCCACCTGTTGGCCGTGGGTGGCGACCCGTGATGCTTAAGGATAGATCCCAGGTGGATGAGCATTTTCAAATGACATGCAATACTCCACTTTGGCCCTATCTTGGGCTAGACGAGCGGTCGGAGAGCCCCCTCCGATCAATCGCTGGTCACGTCAAGCCAAGCACCTATATGATTTTCCCACCCTATTGCCTTATGGCAAGCCCCAACCCCTTTTATCATATGGGTGCTAGAAGGCGGTGGGCTGTGGGTATAATGTCTGGGAATGACGTTAAACTCTATCTGATGGTGAGGTTCCAGTTTTGGAGGTTTGGGGAATGTGGAAGCACCCTTCATCACCATTGCTCCCTGATCCACTCTGACCCGGAGTGGTAGTACCTGTGGGTCCCATCTATGGGTTAAATAGAAAAATTTTTTTTTATAAAATAATTGTATTATCCATTAAGAATTGATTTATTTCAAAACTTTATCGGCATTAAATGACCCACTGAGGTTGATATGCCGTAAACAAACCAACTAAACACAGGATTCTTGCACACATTTTACTAATGTGACTAATGTGCTCCTAATTAAATTTACATCTAGTTATTTTTCATTTCCACAATTGTTTTCAGGGATTTTTTACACAATAACTTTTGTAACTTGGATATAAATTTGATAATAATCTAAATTAATTGCGAAATACAGCAAATTTCAAAATAGAAATAATAGTTTATTTGTAAGGAAAGAAAGAATCTACATATATAAAATTGTCTTTAAATTAAGTGGCAGCCAAAGAATTATCTTTAAATATTTTTTAAAAAGTAAGCTTAAATATTAATGTATACTCAAAATTGATTATAGCTTTACCTATTATTATATATAATAAGATTAGTATATTTCATATATATATATTATATATATATATATATATTATATATATATTAAATAATTGATTATAGCTTTACCTATTATTATATATAATAAGATTAGTATATTATATATACTAGCAAATATATGCACCCCCGGGTGCAAGTATTTAAGTTTTAATGTAATAAAATATTGTATTAAATTAGAAAGGCTAATGAAACTAAATAAGAATACAGATAAAAAGATTTGAAACAGAGGGAGTATAATAAAAGATTTGAAACAGAGGGAGTATACATAAAAATGGAACAACTGAAACTTACTCTTCCATCACTCTCGTCTTTCATTGTTATTTTTTCGAATTTAAGTATTTAGTTAAAAGAGGAAGTAAAGAATAAAATGACAGTTATTTTATCTTGTTAATGGATTTCATTAAGATTCATTGAGATATTTTTGCTTATATTCATTAAAATAAAACCAAACAGTTAGAAATCAATAATACTAAGCACATATTTATTATTTAATATTAAATATGCAAAATTATCCTTCCCGTTCACACTGTAAACCGCTATTTTGTTGTATATATAAATAATAATTGCATGTGTCAGTATGTAGACATAGTTAACAGTATTAATAATGTAAGACAATTTTATTAATTAATTGAGTTAGATAAAAATAAAATCATGGAGAATGTGATTCAATAACTAAGAGAATTGTGACTTGAGTAGGAATATAGTTTCGGTTACAGACAGAAAAACACACAATCTCCATTATAATAAGATATATATATATATATATTATAATATATTATATATATATATATATATAATATAAGACTTTATTCTGGTGAATGATTTTTCTATTGATTTTCCCTAAAATACCAGAGCAAAGCAATGCATACACCTACATTCAAGTCGATCGTTGCAAGTATATATATATATATATATATATATATATATATATTAACAATGGAAAGGATAACCTACTCGAATTTCATCGATTGATTCTTCAGGGTTACATCAGTTAAATTAATCGAGTTTTCGGATAAGGATAAGTCCCATTCCAACGGGCATGTATTATACCATCTAAGATTAATCGAAAACTCGATTAATTTATCTAATGTAACCCTGAAGAATCAATCGATGAAACTCGAGTAGGTTACTCCTTTCCATTGTACAAATAAATTTTTGCTCTACATTGTATAGAGCACTTTGTATTCGTTTTTTTCTCAATCTTAACCTCTGGATATTGTGCGCTTCCAACGATCGTACTCATACCCACCGGTAAGTTACTACTTATACAGTAACAAATATATTATATTATATATATATATATATATATATATATATATATATGTAATATATATAAATAATTGATTATAGCTCATCATCCATCAGAAAGAGAGAAAAAGAGAGAAAGGAAAAAGAGGGAAACGAGAGAAACAGAGAGAGAGAGAGAGAGAGAGAGAGAGAGGAGAGAGAGAGAGAGAAAAAGAGAGAGAAACAGAGAGAGAAAGAAGAGAGACAAAAGAGAGAGAGAGACAAAGAGAGGAAGAAAAGAAGAAGAGAAGAGGAGAGAGAGGAAAAGAGAGGGGAAAACGAGAGAAACAAGCGAGAGAGAGAGAGAGAGAGAGAAAAGAGAGAGAGAGAGAAGGAGAGAGAAAAAAGAGAGAGAGAAAGGAGGAAGAAAGAGAGAGAAAGAGAGAGAGAGAGAGAAGAAAAGAGAGGGGAACGAGAGAAGAACGAGAGAGAGAGAGAGAGAACACAGGGGAGAAGAGACACACACCACACACACCAGGTAAGATGTATTGATTAGATAAACATGTATTAGATTGATGAGAAAATGACAGAAAACAATATAGAGATAGAAATCATCATCATGTCGCGCATGCAGCACGGGTATCCATGACAATCTTTCGCCAACCTTCCCTATGATTCATTACACCTTTAAGCTCCTCTGCGGAGGCAACCAGCATCCTCACATAGCTGGTCAATGTAGGTCCTTGCTGGGCGCCCCACACTTGCATGTCCATGTGTTGGCTTCCACAGGAAAACGTCGCTTATGAGTTCATCCTTGCTTCTCCAGCAGTGTCCTGCGTGCCTTGTCCGTCTCACTCGGATAGTTTGCGAAATGGAGTGGGGGGCAGGTGACCGTACAGCTGTTTCCTTGTGGAGTGCTGCTTCCATGTCCTATTCAAGACTGCGCGCAGCATTCTTGTGCAACTCCCGTCTAGCTTATTCTCAAGACGCTTCGTTAGGGTCCAGGTTGTGCAACCATATAGCAACACCGACACAAGCACAGTCTGGAAGAACTGTCGCTTTAGCTTGTCAGGGAGATCGGACCTCCATATGACTGATAATCTATTTGTGGCCGACCATGCCTTTGCTATCCGTGTATTAACATCGCTCTCTGTGGAGGAGATATTACCACCCAGGTACGTGAATTGTTCTACTGGCTTAAGAGGCTTGTCGTTGAGTGTGGAGATGTTTCCTTAATTTTTGAAATAAATGAGTTCTTCTGTTTTTGTGTGTGTGTGTGTGTTTTTTTTTCAGGGATAAGGTGATCCCTCTTTGTCTCAAAGTCCCTGAGAAATTTATGCATTCCATTTTCAAGAACAGATTCTGTTTTATGCTTATACCATTTTGTTGCATGGTCAAAATTTAGTATAATTCCTAGTGGTCACCTTCTCAACCCGGTCGTTTATTCTCGTTGTGCTAGTTTGTTACATGGTTTCATCTCTGTCACCACACACGCTATATTTCTGTTTTGTTGTGCTTTTGTATTTTCCTTTATTGTGATCTTCTTCCTTCAGAATAATTATATATATTAAGTATATATATATATATTAATAATATATATATATATATATATATATATATATATATATTAATATATTGGAAATACGGTGATGAAATTAATCCGACAATATGAGAAAAAAATATTTTGAAAATATAACAAACACAGGATGTTAGGATCAGGGAAACAATTTCATATGAAATACGTCATATCTTTGTTATACTTTTCGTTCTCCGCTTAATTCACGTTCATGCATGCGTCATCTTATGATCTTCACGTTCCATTTTTTCATATGCAATGATCAAGGTCATTGGCCTTTCCGTAAACAAACACGCATATAAAAATTAACGGTTAATAACATCATATCACACATTCACTATACACTTAACATCTTTCATTTTGTCAACTCACATAAACATTACTTAACAGTGTCCTGAAGATGGTATAATATACGAAATGCTTAAGTATTGACACATAAAATTGTTTTCCCCCGATCAAACATTCCTGTGTTTGTTATATTTTTAAATATTTTATTCTCAATATATATATATAAGTTAATATAGTTACTATATATTATAATTTATATATATGTGTGTGTGTGGTGTCGTGGTGATGTGTGTGTATTTGGGCAGCATCCTTGTCATTTATTCATGTAGAATTAAACAAAAGACACGGTGGAAGCCGTTCTCCTGTTTAAACAATTTTATTTTTGATTTTTCGAGTTTTCTGGACAATCTTTTCAAATATCACAAATATACTATACTCAATATTCAATTTCAACCAAAGTTCAGGTCGCGAGTACTTTTTGCACTTCGAAAGTGGCATCATCAGGGGTGATGTGTTTCCATTTTTTAAAAAAATCCATATCAATGTGGAAGGCTGGAAGGAGAAAGAATTGATGAGAAAGGTGATATAGGCATTTTTAAAATGTGTGTACCTGGCATTGGAAATTAATTTGTTTAAGGATGGTTTGTATTTTTTATGTTAAAGCTTCTAGTATTGGAGTTTTTGTTTATTTTTCTTTTGTGCAGAATGTGTGTATTTTGTTCGTAGAATATTGGCGTGAATTAAAGAGTGGGGCATAAATGTAATTCTCTAAGTTTGTGAAATGAAATATTAAAAAAGTTGGTTTTTTTATTGTTGTTTATTGTAGTTGGGTAAGTGCCATAAGTAAAACACATCGTAAAAGAATCAAAATATAATTATATTGATTAATATATCAAGGAAATTGTCTTGTATTTACCATTATATGTGCTTTGTGTTGTGTGGTCAGAATCACACACACACACAACACTATAAATACTCAAACATATATTATATTCATTATATATAATAAATAGACATAACTCTTATCTATATGTTTATGATTTGAGCACTATTGTATTTGCTTTCTCGCGCAACCTTGACCTCTGGATATTGTGCCTTCCAACGATTCGTACTCAGAGCCACCGGTAAGCTACTACTTATAACATTTACAAATATATATTGATATATATTATTATATATATAATATTAATATATTTTATATATTATAATATATGTTTCTTAACTATTTATTAAACACAAGTCTCATTCCACTATTAATGGAGATTCTTATTATTGTAAGAAAGCAAAGATTTCTTGAAAGTTATCTTTGATTTCGCTAAATAAATCTTTTTAGATGATGGTAGTAAATGTTATAAGGCTCTCATATATGTTAACTTTTATGTTTCATCCATTGAATGGCCCTCAGGCTCGGAGTCCTAGCTAATACAATCCGTTTATTTTTTTCTTATTCTTTACGAGCGGCTTTTTCTTTAATCTTTTATAAGCGGTGCTATCTTTCTTTTTGCTCTACTTTGTAAAATTTGTAGCCCCTCGTGATTTTTTCTTGATATATAATATGATGGGCGTCATTGCTTATAACAAATAGTAATGCGACAGTAAATCTCCTTCAGACGAATATAACATCTTTGGATGTTTTTTTTCATATAAATTGCTATTTGTATAGGGATTCCGTTACATTCAAGAACCCATGTCTTTCCTCTTATATATCCGCCGTTCCTTTTAACACGACAGGGCGAGGTTAAATAAGTGCAGTTGGGGTCTTTTTTTTTCAAGAAAACTAATTGATAATTTACATGTGAGAATCCACCTTAGCGCCTAAGTTAATTTTCTGATTTGGAAAACAACTTCATTGTCTTGTATAATTATACATCATACAGTGGATTTCGATTACTTTCACGATTGTTTAGGTCTCGACATATAGGACAATGGACGCCAAACCTTATCATTTATGTTGTTCTTGTGTTACTTTCACAGTACGAAGAAATTAAAAAAGCATATCATAGTTTTTAAAATCTTAAATTGTATTAGTATTATTCGTATTATTTGGACTATTGTCCTCATTTTTCTTTGTTATCTGTAAAACGTTCTTCGGTCCATGGCCTCAACGGCCTTCTTCAGGTATTTCTTGTCGGACATAGGAACCTTTTCGAACCGGAACCTCTTGTCTTAATCGGGAGCCATCAACGCAACAATTGACCTAACCGTTATTCAGTCCACGGGATAATCCTGTTCTCATTCCGCTAACAAATAGCTGGTGTGAGGCGTTAAGCTGTGTTAATTCATTATTCTAATGTTACTACTGCTCTGACCAAGATTGAACACTGCAGTTCTAGAGGTAACTGTCACTTAAAGAACTATCTTCTTTTCTTTTTTTGCATTTTTTATGTTAGGTAGCTAACATAAAAAAATGAAAAAGAAAAAATTGACAAGTTGAATACTTCGTAATTTACATATGACGTTTTTAGTCAGAAACGCCTAACAATCAATTAAGTTAGAATTTTTAATGTTATTTTATTGTAAATTTAATTTTAGGTAGTCTTTCGAAAATATAAGATCAAATCTGAATAATTTTCATATTATTTGATACTTTCACGTTTGTAGTGATAATTTAACTTGGCTTATCTGATATAGGGTCAAAAGGTGGGCACAAAACTTTGTAATGAATAAAAAAAGAGTTTCTTGTTTATCATTAAATTCTGTATCCACATTCAAATATTTCCTCACTCATTATCTTCTTCGGCACTGTTAGTAATGTTTATGTGAGTGACTGAGATGTTAGTGTTAATAGTGTGTGTGATATATGTTATTAACCCGGTTAAGTTTTATATGCGTGTTTGTTACCGAGCCCATGAACGTGACATTGCATATGAAAATGGGACGTGGAAAGATATAAGATACGCATGCATGGAACGTGAAATAAGCCGAACGAAAAGTTAACAAAGATATGACGTCAGTATGTTCATATGAAACTTGTTTCCCTGATCCTAAGCATCCTGTGTTTTGTTATATTTTCAATATTTTCTTCTCATTATTGTCGGATTAATTTCCATCAGATTTTCCATTATATATTTATAGTATATATAATTATATATATATATACTATATATATGTGATATAGTATATAATATATATATATATTATTTATTCTGAAGAAGAAGATCACAATAAAGGAAAATCAAAAAGCACAAAAAACAGAAATATTAGCGTGTGTGGTGACAGATGATCGAAACCTTTGTTCATGTAAAAACTAGCATTTACAACGAGCATTAAGACGGTTTGAGAATGTGTGATCCAGCTAGGAATTATGTAAACAATTAAATTTTTGACCATGCAACAAATGGTAATAAAGCATAAAACAGAATCCTGTTCTTGAAACCATGAATGCATAAATTTTTCTCAGGGACTTTGAGACAAAGAGGAGTCACCTTAATCCTGAAACAAATACAACACACACCAACACAAAACAGAGAACTCATTATTTTTTCAAATAAGGTAAACATCTTTCCGATCACTCAACGGGACAAAGTCCTCTTAAGCCCAGTGAACACAATTCACGTACCTGGTGCGTACAAAATATCCTTCCTCCCCAGAGGAGGCGATTTAATTACACGGATTACAAGGCAATGCNCTCTTTTCTTTCTCTCTCTCTTTCATTTCTCTCTCCTTTTCTCTCTCTTTGGTCCTTCTTTCTCTCTCTCTTCATCTCTCTCTCTTTTCTCTCTCTCTCTCTCTTTTCTCTCTCTCTCCTCTCTCTCTCTCTCTCGCTCTGTTTCTCTCGTTTTTCCTCTTTTCCTCTCTCTCTGTTTCTCTCGTTTTCCCCTTCTCTTTTTCCTTCTCTCTCTCTCTCTTTCTCCTCTTTCTTCCCTCTCTTTTGTCTCTTCTTTTTTCTCTCTCTTTTCTCTCTCTCTCTTCTCTCTCGCTCTGTTCTTTCCGTTTTCTCCTCTTTTTCCTCTCTCTTTTTCTCTCGTTTTCCCTTCTCTTTTCCTTCTCTCTCTCTCTTTCTCTCTCTTTTCTTCCTCTCTTTGCTCCTCTCTTTTTTCTCT
Source organism: Doryteuthis pealeii (assembly GCA_023376005.1). Classification (NCBI taxonomy): domain Eukaryota; kingdom Metazoa; phylum Mollusca; class Cephalopoda; order Myopsida; family Loliginidae; genus Doryteuthis; species Doryteuthis pealeii. The sequence goes on from JALAJA010000054.1 coordinate 96,860, forward strand.
CTTCTTTCTCTCTCCTCTTCCTCTTCTCGCTCTGTTTCTTCTCGTTTTTCCCCTCTCCTTTTTCCTCTCTCTCTCTCTCTTTCTTCTGCTCTTTTTCTTCCTCTCTTTCTCTCATCTCTTTCTCTCTCTTTTCTCTCTCTCTCTCTGTTTCTCTCGTTTTCCCTTCGTTTTTCTCTTTCTCTCTTTTTTCTCTCTTTCTTGATGATGATGAAAGCTATAATCAATATTAATATATATATATATATTTGTAAATGTATAAGATAGTAAACTTACCGGAGGTAAGGTACGATCGTTGGAAGCGGCACAATATCCAGAGGTTAGATTGAAAAAAAAACAAATACAAAGTTGCTCTATACAATGTAGGAGCGAAAAAAATTTATTTTAAACAATGGAAAGGAGTAACCTACTCGAGTTTCATCGATTGATTCTTCAGGGTTACTTAGTTAAATTAATCGAGTTTTCGATTAATCTTAGATGTTTATAATACATGCCCGTTGGAAATGGGACTTATCCTTATCCGAAAAAAACTCGATTAATTTAACTGAAAACCCTGAAGAAATCAATCGATGAAATTCGAGTAGGTTACTCCTTTCCATGTTTAATATATATGTATATGATATAATATATATATAATATATATATATATATATAACTTGCAACGATCGACTTGAATGTAGCGGGTGTATGCATTGCTTTGCTCTGGTATTTTAGGAAAATCTAATAGAAAAAATCATTCACCAGAATAAAGTCTATATATATATTATATAATATATATATAATATATATCTTATTAATGGAGATTGTGTGTTTTTCTGTCTGTAACCGAAACTATATTCCTACTCAAGTCACAATTCCTTTGTTATTGACATCACATTCTCCATAGTTTTATTCTATTCTAAACCTTAATTATTAATAAAATTGTCTTACATATTAATACTGTTTAACTATGTCTACATACTAACAACATGCAATTATATTTATATATACAACAAAAATAGCGGTTTACAGTGTCGTGAACGGGAAGGCTAATTTGCATATTAATATTAAAAAATCGAATTTAATAAAATATGTGCTTAGTATTATTGATTTCTAACTGTTTGGTTTATTAATGAATATAAGCAAAAATATCTTCAATGAATCTTAAATGAAATCCATTAACAAGAAAAAAATAACTGTCATTTTATTCTTTACTTCCTCTTTTAACTAAATACTTAAATATAGAAAATAACAATGAAAGACGAGAGTGATGGAAAGTAAGTTTCAGTTGTTCCATTTTTTATTATACTCCCTCTGTTTCAAATCTTTTATTTATACTCCCCTGTTATCTTTTTATCTTATTTATTTATTAGCCTTTCTAATTTAATACAATATTTTATTACATTAAAACTTAAATACTTGCACCCGGGGGGTGCATATATTTGCTAGTATATATAATATACTAATCTTATTATATATAAATAATAGGTAAAAGCTATAATCAATTATTTTAATAATATATATATATATATAATATATATTATATAATATATATATATATATATATATAATGAAATATACTAATCTTATAATATATAATAATAGGTAAAGCTATAATCAATTTTGAGTATAGCATTAATATTTAAGCTACTTTTTAAAAAATATTTAAAGATAATTCTTTGGCTTGCCACTTAATTTAAAGACAATTTATATATGTAGATTCTTTCTTCCTTACAAATAAAATTATATTTCTTTTTTGAATTTTGCTGGATTTTCGCAATTAATTTAGATTATTATCAAATTTATATCCAAGTTACAAAAAGTTATTGTGTAAAAAATCACTGAAAAACAATTGTAAAATGAAAAATAACTAGATGTAAATTTAATTTGGTAGCACATTAGTCACATAGTTAAAATGTTGTGCCAAGAATCCTGTGCTTGGTTTGGTTTGGTTTTTTTTTTACGGCATATCAACCTCAGTGGGTCATTTAATGCCGATAAAGTTTTGAAATAAATCAATTCTTAATGGATAATACAATTTTTTTTTAAATACATTTTTCTATTTAACCCATTGATGGGACCCTAACAGGTACTACCACCCCGGTTCAGAGTGGACCAGGGAGCAATGGTGATGAAGGGGTGCTCCACATTCGCCAAACCTCCAGAACTGGAACCTCACCATCAGATAGAGTTTAACGTCATTCCCAGGACATGTAGACCCGCAGCCACCGCACCCATATGATAAAAAGGGTTTGGGGCTTGCCATAAGGGCAATAGGGTTGGGAAAATCATATAGGTAGTAGGGCTTGACGTGACCAGCCGATTGATCGGAGGGGGCCTCTCCGACCGCCCGTCTAGCCCAAGATAGGGCCAAAGTGGAGTATTGCATGTCATGAACTGCTCATCCACCTGGGCTCTATCCTTAAGCATCACGGGTCGCCACCCACGGCCAACAGGTGGCTCCATTGGGGGAGTCTTACCCCTCTGCAGAGGTGCAGTCGGTGCATTCTAACGCCCCAGCCGACAGGGCTGAAGATACATGTGTGTGTGTTTAATATTAACCACTTGACGGGTAAATAAGGGATGATTCTTTTTGGAATCATAGAAATCTTTCTGTACAACCATACCGTATACTCTTGTACGTACAAACATATAGATTCATACTAGGATTTTCATAAATCCCTAAGAGAGCTCAATGTATAATAACTAATTAATTAATTATATACAGAACAATAAATAACTTTCAAAGAAAGAAAAATTTAACAAACCATCATTTGTCTGTTATAATTTATTTCAACCAGAAAATCAAAATAAGTCTAGCCTCTTCGGGTAGATTTTACAAATAGAGGGAAAATCTAATAGAAAAATCATTCACCAGAATTAAGTCATATATATATATATATATATATATATATATGTATGTATATATATATATATAATATATATATATATATATATATATATATACTAATCTTATTAGTCAATGTAGCCATGCCAAGAATTTGCCAAGTCATCAAATATGTGCGAAGAATCCTGGCAGTACCAAGAATCCTGGGAGTACCAAGAATCCTGGCAGTACCAATACTAGTCAATGTAGCCCTGCTAAGAAATTTGCCAAGTAATCAAATATGTGCGAAGAATCCTGGCAGTACTAAGAATCCTGGCAGTACCAATAATCCAGGAAGTACCAAGAATCCTGGCTGTACCAAAAATCCTGGCAGTACCGAGAATGCTGGCAGTGTACCAAGAATCCTGCCAGTACCAATAATCCAGGCAGTACCGAGAATCCTGGCTGTACCAGAATCCTGGCAGTACCAAGAATCCTAGCTGTACCGAGAATCTGGCAGTACCGAGAATGCTGGCAGTACCAAGAATCCTGGCTGTACCAAGAATCCTGGCAGTACCAATAATCCAGGCAGTACCAAGAATCCTGGCAGTACCGAGAATGCTGGCAGTACCAATAATCCAGGCAGTACCGAGAATCCTGGCTGTACCAAGAATCCTGGCAGTACCAAGAATCCAGGCAGTACCGAGAATGCTGGCAGTACCAAGAATCCTGGCTGTACCAAGAATCCAGGCAGTACCGAGAATCCTGCAGTACGAGAATGCTGGCAGTACCAAGAATCCTGGCTGTACCAAGAATCCTGGCAGTACCGAGAATCCTGGCAGTACCAATAATCCAAGCAGTACCGATAATCCTAGCAGTACCGAGAATCCTGGCAGTACCAAGAATCCTGGCAGTACCAATACTCGTCAATGTAGCCCTGCCAAGAAATTTGCCAAGTCATCAAATATGTGTGATGAATCCTTGCAGTACAAGAATCCTGGCTGTACCAAGAATCCTGGCAGTACCAATACTAGACAATGTAGCCCTGCCAAGAAATTTCCCAAGTCATCAAATATGTGCGAAGAATCGTGGCAGTACCAAGAATCGTGGCAGTACCAATAATCCAGGCAGTACCAAGAATCCTGGCAGTACCAAGAATCCTGGCTGTACCAAGAATCCTGGAGTACCGAGAATCCTGGCAGTACCAATAATCCCTGCAGTACCAAGAATCCTGCATACCAATAATCCAGGCAGTACCAATAATCCAGACAGCACCGAGAATCCTGGCTGTACAAGAATCCTGGCTGTATCAAGAATCCTGGCAGTACCAAGAATCCTGGCAGTACCAAGACTAGTCAATGTAGCCCTGCTAAGAAATTTACCAAGTCATCAAATATGTGCGAAGAATCCTGGCAGTACCAAGAATCCTGCCAGTACCAATAATCCAGGCAGTACCGAGAATCCTGGCTGTACCAAGAACCTGCAGAACCAAGAATCCTGGCAGTACCGAAAATGCTGGCAGTAACAAGAATCCTGGCTGTACCAAGAATCCTGGCAGTACCAAGACTAGTCAATGTAGCCCTGCTAAGAAATTTACCAATAATCCAAGCAGTACCGAGAATTCTGACAGTACCAAGAATCCTGCCAGTACCAATAATCTAGGAAAGTACCGAGAATACTGACAGTACCAAGAATCCTGGCAGTCCTGGCATTACGAGAATGCTGTCAGTACCAAGAATCCTGGCTGTACCAAGAATCCAGGCAGTACCGAGAATCCTGGCAGTACGAGAATGCTGGCAGTACCAAGAATCCTGGCTGTACCAAGAATCCTGGCTGTACCAAGAATCCAAGCAGTACCAGAATCCAAGCAGTACCGAGAATCCTGGCAGTACCGAGAATCCTGGCAGTACCGAGAATCCTGGCAGTACCAAGAATCCAGGCAGTACCAAGACTAGTCAATGTAGCCCTGCTAAGAAATTTACCAATAATCCAAGCAGTACCGAGAATTCTGACAGTACCAAGAATCCTGCCAGTACCAATAATCCAGGAAGTACCGAGAATCCTGGCAGTACCGAGAATGCTGGCAGTACCAAGAATCCTGGCTGTACCAAGAATCCTGCCAGTACCGAGAATCCTGGCAGTACCAAGAATCCTGGCTGTACCAAGAATCATGGCAGTACCGAGAATCCTGGCAGTACCAATAATGCTGGCAGTACCAAGAATCCTGGCTGTACCAAGAATCCTGGCAGTACCGAGAATCCTGGCAGTACCAATAATCCAAGCAGTACCGAGAATCCTAGCAGTACCGAGAATTCTGGCAGTACCAAGAATGCCTGCAGTGCCAAGAATCCTGGCAGTACCGAGAATCCTGGCAGTACCAATAATCCAAGCAGTACCGAGAATCCTAGCAGTACCGAGAATTCTGGCAGTACCAAGAATGCCTGCAGTGCCAAGAATCCTGGCAGTACCAAGAATCCTGGCTGTACCGAGAATGCTGGCAGTACCAAGAATCCTGGCTGTACCAAGAATCCTGGCAGTACCGAGAATCCAGGCAGTACCAATAATCCAAGCTGTACCAAGAATCCTGGCAGTACCAAGAATCCTGGCAGTACCAATAATCCAGACAGCCCCGAGAATCCTGGCAGTACCAAGAATCCTGGCTGTACCAAGAATCCTGGCAGTACCGAAAATCCTGGCAGTACCAATAATCCCTGCAGTACCGAGAATCCTGGCAGTACAATAATCCAGGCAGTACCAATAATCCAGACAGCACCGAGAATCCTGGTTGTACAAGAATCCTGGCTGTACCAAGATCCTGGCTGTACCAAGAATCCTGGCAGTACCAAGACTAGTCAATGTAGCCCTGCTAAGAAATTTACCAAGTCATCAAATATGTGCGAAGAATCCTGGCAGTACCAAGAATCCTGCCAGTACCAATAATCCAGGCAGTACCGAGAATGCTGGCAGTACCAAGAATCCCTGCAGTACCAAAGAATCCTGGCTGTACCAAGAATCCTGGCAGTACCAAGACTAGTCAATGTAGCCCTGCTAAGAAATTTACCAATAATCCAAGCAGTACCGAGAATTCTGACAGTACCAATAATCCTGCCAGTACCAATAATCCAGGAAGTACCGAGAATCCTGGCTGTACCAAGAATCCTGGCAGTACCAATAATCCAAGCAGTACCGAGAATCCTGGCTGTACCAAGAATCCTGGCAGTACCAATAATCCAAGCAGTACCAAGAATCCCTGCAGTACCAAGAATCCTGGCAGTACCAATACTCGTCAATGTAGCCCTGCCAAGAAATTTGCAAAGTCATCAAATATGTGTGATGAATCCTTGCAGTACAACAATCTTGGCTTTACCAAGAATCCTGGCAGTACCAATACTAGTCAATGTAGCCCTGCCAGGAAATTTCCCAAGTCATTAAATATGTGCGAAGAATCGTGGCAGTACCAATAATCCTGCCAGTACCAATAATCCAGGCAGTACCCAGAATACTGGCAGTACCAAGAATCCTGGCAGTACCAAGAATCCTGGCAGTACCAATAACCCAGGCAGCACCGAGAATCCTGGCAGTACCAAGAATCCTGGCAGTACCAATAATCCAGACAGTACCGAGAATACTGGCAGTACCAAGAATCCTAGCAGTACCAAGAATCCTGGCAGTACCAATACTAGTCAATGTAGCCCTGCCAAGAAATTTCCCAAGTCATCAAATATGTTTGATGAATCCTAGCAGTACCAAGAATCCTGGCAGTACCGAGAAACCTGGCAGTACTAAGACTAGTCAATATAGCTCTGCCAAGAAATTTGCCAAGTCATCAAATATGTACGAAGAATCCTGGCAATACCAAGAATCCTGGTAGTACCGAAAATCCTGGCAGTACCAAGAATCCCTGCAGTACCAAGAATCCTGGCAGTAGCAATACTAATCAATGTAGCCCTGCTAAGAAATTTGCCAAGTCATTAAATATGTGCGAAGAATCCTGGCATTACCAAGAATCCCGCCAGTACCAAGAATCCCGCCAGTACCAAGAATCCCGCCAGTACCAAGAATCCTGGCAGTACCGAGAATCCTGGCTGTACCGAGAATGCTGGCAGTACCAAGAATCCTGGCTGTACCAAGAATCCAAGCTGTACCAAGAATCCAAGCTGTACCAAGAATCCTGGCAGTACCAAGAATCCTGGCAATACCAATAATCCTGGCTGTACCAAGAATCCTGGCAGTACCGAGAATCCTGGCAGTACCAATAATCCCTGCAGTACCAAGAATCCTGGCAGTACCAATAATCCAGGCAGTACCAATAATCCAGACAGCACCGAGAATCCTGGCTGTACCAAGAATCCTGGCAGTACCAAGAATCCTGGCAGTACCAAGACTAGTCAATGTAGCCCTGCTAAGAAATTTACCAAGTCATCAAATATGTGCGAAGAATCCTGGCAGTACCAAGAATCCTGCCAGTACCAATAATCCAGGCAGTACCGAGAATCCTGGCTGTACCAAGATCCTGCCAGTACCAATAATCCAGGCAGTACCGAGAATCCTGGCTGTACCAAGAATCCTGGCAGTACTGAGAATGCTGGCAGTACCAAGAATCCTGGCTGTACCGAGAATCCTGGCAGTACCGAGAATGCTGGCAGTACCAAGAATCCCTGCAGTACCAAGAATCCTGCTGTACCAAGATCCTGCAGTACCAAGACTAGTCAATGTAGCCCTGCTAAGAAATTTACCAATAATCCAAGCAGTACCGAGAATTCTGACAGTACCAAGAATCCTGCCAGTACCAATAATCCAGGAAGTACCGAGAATCCTGGCAGTACCAAGAATCCTGGCAGTACCGAGAATCCTGCAGTACCGAGAATGCTGGCAGTACCAAGAATCCTGGCTGTACCAAGAATCCTGGCAGTACAAGAATCCAGGCAGTACCAAGAATCCTGGCTGTACCAAGAATCCTGGCAATACCAATAATCCAAGCAGTACCAAGAATCCTGGCTGTACCAAGAATCCTGGCAGTACCAATAATCCAAGCAGTACCGAGAATCCTGGCAGTACCGAGATCCTGGCAGTACCAAGAATCCCTGCAGTACCAAGAATCCTGGCAGTACCAATACTCGTCAATGTAGCCCTGCCAAGAAATTTGCAAAGTCATCAAATATGTGTGATGAATCCTTGCAGTATCAAGAATCTTGGCTGTACCAAGAATCCTGGCAGTACCAATACTAGTCAATGTAGCCCTGCCAGGAAATTTCCCAAGTCATCAAATATGTGCGAAGAATCGTGGCAGTACCAAGAATCCTGCCAGTACCAATAATCCAGGCAGTACCGAGAATACTGGCAGTACCAAGAATCCTGGCAGTACCAATAACCCAGGCAGCACCGAGAATCCTGGTAGTACCAAGAATCCTGGCAGTACCAATAATCCAGACAGTACCGAGAATACTGGCAGTACCAGAATCCTAGCAGTACCAAGAATCCTGGCAGTACCAATACTAGTCAATGTAGCCCTGCCAAGAAATTTCCCAAGTCATCAAATATGTGTGATGAATCCTAGCAGTACCAAGAATCCTGGCAGTACCGAGAAACCTGGCAGTACTAAGACTAGTCAATATAGCTCTGCCAAGAAATTTGCCAAGTCATCAAATATGTACGAAGAATCCTGGCAATACCAAGAATCCTGGTAGTACCGAAAATCCTGGCAGTACCAAGAATCCTGACAGTACCGAGACTACTCAATGTAGCCATGCCAAGAAATTTGCCAAGTCATCAAATATGATTTTTTTTATTTAAGTAATAGCAGTTATTGTAAATTAACTGAGACTTTTTTTTGTCAAAATGACTTGATTTAGTATTAAATGACCCCCAAAAGTTGATATGCCGTAAAACAAAACAAAGCAACAAAAATGACTTGATTCTGCATTAAATAACCCCAGAAGTATTGATATGCTATAAAACAACCAACCAACCAATATTAATTAATCAGAAAAAGAGAACTTGCCCAACTGGTAGGATTTGCAGTCCCGATCTCGCTGACATTGAATTTTTAACTCCCACCCCTTAGGCAATATGTTTCAAAAATCTTTTTTTACATCGCCCGGAGTGCGTTTTTTTTATTTTGCTAGTATATATAATGATTTACTAATTAGACTATCAAACTATTGTTAGTGAGTTTCATACTTCTGACCTTTTCACGAGCTGGGCTCAGTTTAATAAATGTTAACTGTCTACTTTGGGGAATTACGTGAAGTGGTTGATAAAATTCTTGAAATTTAAGGCCGACCAATTTATTCAATGCCAGAAGATTGAGTCTTTGAGAAGATTGGGTCTTTACATAATTTAATTTTCTTCTCCATTTATTTTAACTCTTTGAACTCAAGCGGTCTGTATTTTTGCAGCTACCTAAAAATGCACATCCCCGCGGACTAAATTCCGGTCGCAGAATACCCATTTCTACATCACTGTTGCCCATGAAATATTGTCATCTGTTATTTAGATTATTTGTATAATATAAACTATTATGGTAATTTGCCACGTACTCATGAACTCTTCGAACTATTAATAGCAGCAGGTACTGCTCTTAACAGGGCCGGGTTAGGTCAGAAAACAAAAAGACAAATAGCTGGACCTCGTCAGAGAATTGAGAAAGCAGTTGAATATGAGGGTGAACGTGTTACCAATTGTAATTGGTGCACTTGGAACGGTGCCACAAAATTTAGAAGAATTGGAAATCAGAGCAAGAATTGATACCATACAGACAACAAGAATTGTCTATATCAGTAAGAATACTCAGAAGAGTCCTGGAGATCGGGGGAGACTTGTTATCACTCAGTGAAGAACCATCGGTAGTTATTGTAAGCTAACTGAGGCTTTTGTTTGTCAAAATGACTTGATTTAGTATTAAATGACTCAAAAAGGTTGATATGCCGTAAAAAAATAAAGCAACAAAAATGACTTGATTCTGCATTAAATAATCCAAAAAGTGTTGATATGCCATAAAACAACCAACCAACAACCAGTATTAATTAATCAACCAGTATTAATTAATTGGAAAAAGAAAACTTGCCCAACTGGTAGATCTTGCAGTCCTGATCACAGAAAGAAAAGAAAAAGACAAATAGCTGGATCTCGTCAGTTGAATATGAGGGTAAACGTGTTACCAATTGTAATTGGTGCACTTGGAACGGTGTCACAAAATTTAGAGGAATTGGAAATCAGTTCAAGAATTGATATCATACAGACAACAGAAATTGTCTATATCAGCAAGAATACTCAGAAGAGTCCTGGAGATCGGGGGAGACTTGTTATCACTTACCTGGACCTCGTCAGCTAACTGAAACTTGTTTGTCTTACTAGGATCGTGTGAAAGCATAATGTTCACCCCCCATGTGATCACTAGGTCCTGGCACGGCACCCACTGTGAACGTATGAGGAATGTGACCCCATATGCTTCGCATACGTACCCCACTATGTTGTCCATAGTACCAAATGTGATACGTGTCACATACGCACTGGTGAGAGGGAGTATTCTTTGGTAAGAACTTTCTTTAGGGAGAGAGAGACTTATTATGAAAGATATTAGAGAGAGATTAGACTTACTTGCAGAGATTCTACCATGTCCGCCGGCTTTTTCTGATTGTGCTTCTAGCTAATGTTGATTTGGTCAAAATAAAAGGAATTACAAAAGACAAGACATCCATTTTGTGACTTGATCAAGTAATTATTTATTTTAACTTCAACCATGATCACTGCACAGGGAAGATCAGGTCTTAGCCCGTCTTCACCCGTCGCCGACCATGCTCAACCTTCCGTGTTCACTCGTCAACGACCAGACTGAACGTGTTACTAATTGTAATTGGTGCACTTGGAACTGAGCCTCAAAATTTAGAGGATTTGGAAATCAGAGAAAGAATTGGTACCATGCAGACAACAGGAGTTGTCTATATCAGCAAGAATACTCAGAAGAGTCCTGGAGATCGGGGGAGACTTATCACTCAGGGAAGGACCATCAGCTAATGCTGATGTGAAAAACTCACAAGGAGGGGAGTAATAATAAGCGTAGTTGCAGTATTAGTAGTTGTAGCAGTAGTAAAGAGGTTGAAACCTTGCCATTCACACTGATATATATATATATATATATATATATATATATATATATATATATATATATATATAAAATAAAGTTTGGTATGTACGTGTCGACTTATAACTCTAAAAAGAGAGGTCACTCAGATTCGAAATCTTGCATACACATTAATAACCTAACTAAGGAACACAACAAATTTGGTTATTGATTTTTCTGATTAAGGTATATAATTAATTAAACAAAAATCAAACGATTTTCAGAAAGCATCATATACCCGCTGCTGTTGCTGCTGTTATATCAGCAGGAGCTTGCTTGCTGGCTATATCAGCACTCCTTGGTGTTCCTAAAAATGTTTTCGTCTGGTCATGAACCAGGTACTTTTGCTAGTATATATATATATATATATATATATATATATATATATATATATATAGAGAGAGAGAGAGAGAGAGAGAGAGAGAGAGAGATGAAAACCAACAAGACTGATGTTTCCGAAGAGAAAAAAAGACATCCAATCTGAGCGAGAAACACCCCGTGAATTTTAGAGAGAGAGAAAGGGGTTGAGAGAGAAAGAAAAGAAAGAGAGAGAGAGAGGAGAGAGAGAGAGAGAGAGAGAGAGAGAGAGAGAGAGAGAGAGAGAGAGATGTAAAGCCAAGATATTAATCTCAGTGAGAAACACTCTCATGAATGTTTGAAAAAAAGAGAGGAAGATAGATAGACAGACAGAGATGGAGGGAGAGGGAGAGAAAGTGAGGGGGAGAAAGAGAGAAACCCTCCAAGTCCGAAGACTCTGAAGGGTTGAGATCAACAGATTGTGAGGTTAGAAAGATGAGTTAAAGAGAGAGAGAGGGAGAGAGAGGGGGGGGAATAGATATGAAAGCCAAGATTGATATTACCGAGGCGAGAAAAAGACTTCCAAACTGAGCGAGAAACACCCCCGTGTATGCTACAGACAGACAGACAGACAGAGGGATGAAAGCCAACAGATATAATCTCTGTGGGAAACACCCCTCATCAATGCATGAATGTTAGAGAGAGAGAGAGAGAGAGAGAGAGAGAGAGAGAGAAACCTTCCAAGTCCGAAAACTCTGAAGGGTTTGAGATCAACAGATTGTGCGGTTAGAAAGACTAAAATAGAATCAGTGGTCATCGTGGCTGTAGGCGAACCTGCAGAAAGAAATGAAAGAGTTCACCAACCCAATCAGAGACAGGAAGGCATGAACACCCACACCCTTTTTTAAAAGGATGTCCTATATTGAACAAGTGTTCATTTTATTACATAAAATGACAAGTGTCAGTTTTAATTTAACACATAAGGACAACAGTTCTAATACAACTCAACAAAAATACAATAATAGAAAGTGTAGGATGTGTGGGAACAAAGATGAAATGGTTAATTCTATGAGAAGTGAGTGCAGCAAGCTAGTACAACGAGAATACAAGGCTAGGCATGATTGGGTTGGAAAGGGGATTTATTTGGAATTGCGCAAGAAACTAAATTTTGACCATACAACAAGATGTTATATGCAGAAACCAGAAACTCGTCTTCCAGTGTTAGTTCCTAACATTGGAAGACGAGTTAAAGAGCCCAGTCTATCCTGCTATTAACCCATAGCTGGAGGGAGATTTGGATTCATTTAGGGTATTAGCGCTTTGGGAAATGCAAACAGCTTTGTCCAAGAATTGAACTCGGATTGACGAGTCCATTACCTACGACTCTAACCCTTAGACCACACGCCTTATACATATATATATATATATATATATATATATATATATGGCACCTCGCTTGGTGCAATGGTTACCAAGCTAGATTCGCAAACCATTGTTAGCGAGTTTGATTCTCGCTGGGCGCCCCATGTTTCTGGCCTTGTGCCATATCTAAGCTGTGTGGGAACAAAGATGAAATGATTATTCCTATAATAAGCGGAAAATTACAAGTGTCATTTTTAATTTATCACATAGCAACTACAGTTTTAATCCGACACAACAAAATTTTATAATAATAATAATAATAATAATAATAATAATAATAGGACCTTCCAAAACAATGAGAAGAAATTTTATGAACAAATTAATGGATCAAAAACAAACATTAGTGAACACCCAAATGCAACAGAAGCAGAAAAGTTTTGGAGCAATATATGGAAGAGGAAAGAACATAATAAACAGTCAAAGTGGATAAGTGATATTAAGAATGAACTGATGGAAATTGAGGAAGGGCCTGTAGCAAGTGTTCATATAATTACGCTCAAATCGGCACTCAAGAAAGTAACAAATTGGAAAACACCAGGCCACGATGGCATACATGGATTCTGGTTCAAAAAATTTACTTCTATCCACAAAAGAATGGCCCAACAATTGAACAAATGTCTACAAGAAACAGAAGTACCCGAATGGATGAGGAAAGGAATAACTACCCTAATCCAGAAAGACCCTAAAAAAGGAAACATCCCCAGCAATTATAGACCGATAACTTGTCTACCCATGATGTGGAAAATATTGACTGCCGTTATAAAAGAAGAAATATACTTTTCACTCAATTGGCGAAACCTTTTTCCAGATGAACAGAAAGGATGCCGCAAAGGAAAAAGAGGAACACATGACTTGCTTTATATAGACCAATACATTCTTAAAGAAGTAAAAAATAGACGAAAAAATATTGCAATGGCCTGGATCGACTACAGAAAAGCAGATGACATGGTCCCACATACCTGGTTTTAGAATGTTTAAAAATATACAAAATTTCCAACAACATCATAAATTTCATTGAAAAAGCCATGGAAAACTGGAGAGTTCAATTAAAAGCCGGAAAACAATCCCTGGCAGAAGTAAAAATCCAGAGAGGTATCTTCCAAGGAGACTCATTATCACCACCACTGTTCATTATAGCAATGATGCCTCTCAATCATATACTTAAAAAATGTACAGGGGGATACCAATTCACTAACGCACAAGCAAAGATAAACCACCTTATGTACATGGATGACATAAAAAATTTTGCAAAAAATGAAAAAGAATTAGAAACCCTGGTACAAAATATTAGAATATATAGCCAAGATATAGGAATGGAATTTGGAATTGAAAAATGTGCTATGCTAGTAATGAAACAGGGTGTAAGAAAATTAATGAATGGATTACAACTGCCAAATCAGGACACTATAAAATCACTTGATGAAAATGAAAGTTACAAATACTTAGGAATTTTAGAAGCGGACAATATCATGCAAGCAGAAATGAAAGGAAAAGTTAAAAAAGAATATCTCAGGAGAACTAGAAAACTTCTAGAAACCAAACTTAACAGCAGAAATCTGATCAAAGGAATCAATACCTGGGCTGTCCCCATTATAAGATACTCAGGGCCATTCTTAAAATGGACAAAAGAAGAACTCAGACAGAATGGGAATGACATTAAACTCTATCTGATGGTAAGGTTCCAGTTCTGGAGGTTTGGGGAATGTGGAGCACCCCTTCATCGCCATTGCTCCCTGGCATTAAATCTTTGTCGGCATTAAATGATCCAACAAGAGTTGACATGCCGTAAAATCCAACCAACCAGCTACCAGGTGCCGATTAAAGAATCGAAGAAAAACCAAAACAGCTTTTGAGGCGAATGTTTGCTTATTTCACTTGTATAGGATTCTGTTTCGAGGGTCAAAGATAGGCCCTATCTTTGACCCTCGAAACAGAATCCTATATACCCGTTGATTTGCGAAGAGCTATAATAAAAGAAAAACTAGGCACCGGTTTTCATTACATCAACGATGTTACAGTTGCAGGACGCACGAAAACAGAACACACCAAATGTAGAATAATTCCCGGGGGCTAAAATTACCGTAAATAAGACGAAATCTCTGGCTTCGCTACGCTCCATCAATGTATTGAGATGCTGTGTCGGTGCTGGAGTTATTAAACTCGACCCAGAAAGACTTCTTCCCTTAAGCGAGTTACCTAAACTAGAAAACTCTAAAAGAGAACGTTGCATTAGGGTAGGTTGATTTTGGAACTGTAACGTCTTCGATGTGGCGAAAGTAGTAAATTAACATGAAATATTATCACAAAATATTTTTCTTCAAAACTTTGCCTTCGTTTAAAATGTTATCTCTGATACAGCTTAATTAATGAGGTACAAAGACGCATATCGGAAGCGTCGGTGGTGATGGGGGGGGGGGCATATTTTCAATTTGAAATACAAGGGCCCTTTCGTCCGGTTCTTTTCAAGTATAATCACCGGTGGCAATTAAAATTCAGATTGTATAAGATAAATATTGATGAAACGAATTGAGCGAGAGGGGGTAAAAGAAACAAATATATTTTCTTTGTAAACCCCTCAAGTCACACCAGGATTGGAAATATCTTCCAGTAGATATAAGGAGTTTCTCTTTAGAGGTTTCTCTGTCTACACAGGACAGTACGAAGGAATAAGATACAAACAGTTATATTTTGTTTGTTTCGTTTAAAATGACAACCTTATGTTTTAAACAGTGACCTAGTTTCGGTTACAGACAGACAAACACCGAACCTCCAATATATTAAGATTCTCCATTGATACATGGCTTCGAAAGGTAACTGATACAGGTTTGTGTATAGAGATCTATACGCAATTCCTAATGGTATTGTGAAGTAAACAGTGACCTAGTTTCGGCTATAGACACATAAACACCGAATCTCCATTATACTAAGTTTCTCCATTGATATATGGCTTCGAAAGGTAACCGATACCGGTGTATGTATAGGGATCTATACGCAATTCCTAAGGGTATTGTGACGGAAACAGTGACCTAGTTTCAGCTACTAACATGCAGATTCCAAATCTCCATTATAATAACTAGCAAATATATGCACCCTCCGTAGGGTGCAAGTATTTAAGTTTTAATATAATAAAATATCATTAAATTAGAAAGGCTAATGAAACTGAATAAGAATGCAGATAAAAAGATTTGGAACAGAGTTAAAATTTTCCTAATTTAACTATTTAGTTAAAATAGGAAGTAAAGAATAATATTACAGTTATTTCTTCTTGTTAATGGATTTCTTTTAAGATTTATACCCGAGATTTTTGCTCATATTCATTAATATAAAACCAAACAGTTAGAAATCAATAATACTAAGCACATATTTATTAAATTCGATTTTTTAATATTAATATGCAAATTAGCCTTCCCGTTCACACTGTAAACAGCTATTTTGTTGTATATATAAATATAATTGCATGTTTTCAGTATGTAGACATAGTTAACAGTATTAATAATGTAAGACAATTTTATTAATAATTGAGGTTTAGATAAAAATAAAATCATGAAGAATGTGATGTCAATAACTAAGGGAATTGTGACTTGTATAGTAATATAGTTTCGGTTACAGACAGAAAAACACACAATCTCCATTATAATAAGATTTCTCCATTGTTCCATAGCTTCAAAAGGTAATTGATAACTGTGTGTGTTTAGAGATAAATACGCAATTCTCGAGGGTATTGTGAAGTAAACTGTGACTTAGTTTCAGGTTACAGACTGACACCAAATATCCATTATTGCTAAATCTTCTAAACAATTCTGGGCTGAATGTCGAGAAAACGAGGATTTTTGGTGTTTTTTACCACATGAAATATTTTTCTTCAAGATTTTGCCTTCGTTTGAGGAAATAGATTTCAATCTTTGGGCCATGTTACCTTTAACTCTTAACATCCTGTTGAGATTTTTCTAAATCCAGAGCATTCCTATAAGGATATATAAAAAATGGCTAAAAATGACCTTTGCATCTAAAGTTACCTATTATTTCCCTTAAATCAAAGATTTCTACATATGCTTAATATTAACTTTAAATAAAGGCTATTGTTTAGGGCTGATTAGTTAAAACGAATATGACTTCCAGCCGGGTGGAATGAGGTGGTATAGGACTTTAAGAGTTAAGCACCCCAGGGGCGATCTGGATTCAGAAGGACATGTTTCGCTTTATACCGTCAACATCCAGTTGTTTGTTAGGGTTAGGGTTAGGGTTAGTTTTATAATTTAAAAAAAAATGCGTCTAAGAATTGTCTGGTAACAAACAACCGCATGTGTGCAAAGCGAAACATGTTCCTCTGAATCTAGATCGTTCCTGGGGTGCTTAAATATAATTTGGTCCAAATCTTTTGAAATGTTAGGTAAAAATAATAGACGATATGTATTACTTCCTAACCGTTAGGCATGACATAACCCCAGACGGGTTGATATGCCGTTAAAATCAATAAACTAGCCAACAGAAAAGATAATATGGTACCTGGCAATGGGAAGTAGCCTTGCTTGTGTAACAGTAAAACCTTACATGTAAACCAATAGGTAATTTCTCCTGTTTTTCCAAAAGAAAAAAAGATCGCTTGTCTTGTGTTTTTCTTTCTTTCTCAGGATTTAAATAATTCTTTCTTTGAGAAGCAATTAGCTTGAGTATGTAGTGTAATTAAATTATTACCAATTGACAATTAACTTTGCAAATCAGACACAATAAAAAGAAAACAAGCAAAGAAAGAAGCAAAAAGATTGACTAAAAGTTCGTCTAAATTTACGCCAGTAAAACAGACAATTACCATGGCTAAACGAATTTCACCGAAGGCGAAATTAAATTGACATTGCAAAAGAACGTCATCGTTTCTAAGTTATTTACTCATTTCTTTTTAATTTAGAAAAAGGAAGTGTGTAGTTCATTATAAAACGAGAAAAGGTTTACACAAAATCAAAACTTTGAGGACGTCAGAGTTTTTAAGTTATCTATTCATCACCATTACTCCCAGGTCCACTCTGTCGCAGTGTAGTAGTACCAGTTAGGGTCCCATCTATGGGTTAAATAGAAAGAAAATGATTGGTCGATTGATTTTAACGGCGTGTCAACTCATCAGGGTTATTTTATGCCAAGCGGTCAGTTGTGAGTGAGGGTCAAATTTATTATTATGTATTTTTTCGAGGATTTTTATTGATTTTGACAACAGGTTATTTGCAATTGTTTGTTGCTAAGTGAATTGGAAATCAATTTAACGATTGATTGACTGTTTTATTGATTGGTTTTAACGGCATGACAACCTATCCAGGGTTATTTTATGCCAAGTGGTAGGTTGTGGGGATGGTCAATTTTATTTTTATGTCCTTTTTCTAAGGATGTTTATAGATTTTGACAGTAGGTTATTTGTGGTTGTTTGTTGTTAAGTGCGTTGGCAATCACTTTAAGGGAGAAGTTTATAGGGTAACGTTCAAGTTTGTCATCAGCTATATTTTGGTTGAAAGTTGTTGGTTATTTCCTATAAGTCTAACATGCTCAAAGGGGAACCACTCTTGACTGATTAATTATTTATTTATTTTCCCATTAAACTAATCCTAAACCCTAACCCTAAACCTAAATTCTAATCCTAACCCCGCCTTCTTTTTTCCTAGTAGATCAATAAATGAATAAGTAATTTATCAGTCAAGAGTGGTTCCCCTTTGATTAAGTTAGACTTATAAGAAATAACCAAGTTCTTTTTCAAACAATTTTTATAAACAATTTAACGATTGATTGACTGTTTTATTAATTGATTTTAACGGCATGGCAACCTATCCAGGGTTATTTTATGCCAAGTGGTAAATTGTGAGGGTGGTCAAATTTATTATTATTAGTCTTTTTTTCAAGGATTTTTATTGATTTTGACAATCGGGTGTTTGCAGTTGTTTGTTGCTCAGTGGATTGGAAATCAGTTTAAGGGAGAAGTTTATACGGTAAAGTTAAAAGTTTATTATAAACGATAGTTTGGTAGAAAGTTGGGTTTATTTTAAACAATTTTTCAGAAACAATTTTTTCTATTAAACCCATAGATTGTACCCTAACAGGTACTACCACTCCGGGTCAGAGGGGACCTGGGAGCAATGGTGATGAAGAAGTGCTCCCCATTCACCAAACCTCCAGAACTGTAACCTCAGCATCAAATAGAGTTTAACGTCATTCCCAGAACAAGAAGACCCTCAGCCACCGCCTTCTAGCACCCATATGATAAGAAGGATTGGGAGTTGCCATAAGGACAATAGGGTTGAGGCAATCATATAGGTGCTAGGGATTGACGTGACCAGCCGATTGATCGGAGGGGGCCTCTCCGACCGCCCGTCTAGCCTAAGTCAAGTGTTTCATGTCATGGACTGCTCACCCACCAGGATTCCGTTCTTAAGCCACTCACGGGTCGCCACTCACGGCCAACAGACAACCCCATAAGGGGGGAGGGGCTTACTCATCTACAGAGGTGCAGTCGGTGTATTCTAAATCCCCAGCCGACAAGGCTGTAGAGAAATGAGTTCTAAAAAATTGAGTTGAAAAAAAATGTGTAACCATCAAAATAAATAAAACAAAAACGTCTTCGGCATAAAATAACCCAGCAAAAGTTGACATGCCGTAAAATCCAACCAACCAACACACCTGGACACCTACATATGGACACACCAGTGTAGGCCAACCAGAAAATACTTACATTGATCAGCTCTGTGAAGACACTGGATGTCATGAAGAGGACTTGTCAGGTGTGAGGATTAATAGGAACGTATGGCAAGAGAATAGGAATCCACGCTGTTATCACGACTTCATGATGATGATGATGATGATGTTATATATATATATATATTATATATATATATATATATATATATATATATAATATAATAAATATATAAAGGTTTTACATATATATTTATTAGGTGATAAAGGAACATTCACGACCATATTGGTTTCATGCGATGCAATCATCAGGTGAAGATGTTTCAAATGGAAGGAAAATATATATGTATTTGTATTGTCTTCGGCATAAAATAACCCAGTGAGTAAACATGCCGTAAAAACCAACCAACCAACCAGCCAACCAACCAACAACCCAGGGTTCATGTGAGTATCCATCAAGAATGAAAACAAAAGAAATCTTCGGCATAAACTGATCCAATAGGTTAACATGCTGTAAAACCCAACCAACCAACCAGCCAACCGCTTGGACAATTCGCTTCTTCTCTCGGTTGAACACAGCAATAAAAGAGAAAAACTTTTTATCGGAATCCAATTGTCTTAAACGATTTCTGTCTGTGCATCAGCGAGAAGCCAAACTCCGGGACAGGGAGCGTACATTTGCGGACTGACAACAACATTCTATTATTTTGGGGGACAGGGGGAGGGGCAGAAAAAAGAGGGGGCACATTTACAAGTTGATAAGAACAAGGGGGGCTATATGCTCGAAGTTAATGAAGTGTCCTACATGAGTAAATTGCCCGAGATAAACACTGCGCATGTTCACACACCAATTCCACGACCGGGCAAATCGAATTTTCGCTCTTTTCATCCCTGAATAAAACAAACGAACTTTTTAAATTGCACCAAGCATTGACAAGTGCAGAGCGGATTTGATGCAGTTGAAACAATACGGAGTACAGCCAAAAATGAACATACACGTATTTACTAAGACAACTGCTCTGGCTCGCTGGGTTACTGGTAATGATGCTTTGACCCCGAAACTAACGAACTTTTAAATTATACCAAGAATTGACAAGTGTAGAGTGTATTTGAAGAAATACGGTGTACAGCCAAAAATGAATATACACGCATTTACTAAGACAACTGCTCTGGCTCGCTGGGTTACTGGTAATGATGCTTTGACCCCGAAACTAACGAACTTTTAAATTATACCGAGAATTGACAAGTGCAGAGTGTATTTGAAGAAATACGGTGTACAGCCAAAAATGAATATACACGCATTTACTAAGACAACTGCTCTGGCTCGCTGGGTTACTGGTAATGATGCTTTGACCCCGAAACTAACGAACTTTTAAATTATACCAAGAATTGACAAGTGCAGAGTGTATTTGAAGAAATACGGTGTACAGCCAAAAATGAATATACACGCATTTACTAAGACAACTGCTCTGGCTCGCTGGGTTACTGTTAATGATGCTTTGACCCCGAAACTAACGAACTTTTAAATTGTACCAAGCATTGACAAGTGCGGGGCGTATTTGAAACAATACGGTGTACAGCCAAAAATGAATATACACGCATTTACTAAGACAACTGCTCTGGCTTGCTGGCTTGCTGGCTTACTGGTAATGATGCTTTTACCCCGAAATCAACGAGTCTTTAAATTGCACCAAGCATTGACAAGTGCAGAGCGTATTTGATGCAGTTGAAACAATACGGAGTACAGCTAAAAATGAACATACACGCACTGACTAAGACAACTACTATGGATCGCTGGGTTACTGGTAATGATACTTTGATCCCGAAACTAACGAACTTTTAAATTGTACCAAGCATTGACAAGTTTAAGGCATATTTGAAACAATACGGAGTACAGCCAAAAATGAACATACACGCACTGACTCATACAATTGCTATGGGTTTGTTTTGAAACTTATTTATATTCCACTTTTTATTGACTTGCTACACGAAAGTATAAGGTTAAGTAAACAAACAAATGTGTTTATTTTTTATATGGCTTTAAGCCGACAATTTTTTGAGGATATGTGCTCAATATAAGTCATACCTAATTTTGAAAATTATTTAGTTAATAATTAATGAATTTAGGCGGGCATATATGTTCAAATGTAAGGCTAAACAAATCGAGAAAATGTCAATCCCTGAATGTACATTTCGACCTATTAGGTCTCATCAGCCAGGTTATAGACATGGGAGACTGCTCCGTGAGTGACTCGAAAACTCGACCAAAAGTGGAATATAAATAAGTTTCAAAACAAACGAAGAACGTCAAAATGGCAAGCTAGTGTAACGGTTAGAGACACGCCTGTCAGCTTGACAGTCGAGGTTTCGTGTCACACACGGAGCATTGTTTAAAATGTGAAGTTTGAAAAAAAGAGACGTATTAAAATTTTTACGTCAAATATTCTCTTTTACGTTGTGAGTATGGGACTGTGTAAGTGTGTGTATCGAAAAAATTTTTTTTTAGGTGTGTGGTTGCGCGTGTGTGTATAAATCTTTTGCGATAAACGACAGCGAACAAACCTCAAGGTTGTGTGTGTGTGTGTGTGTGTGTGTGTGTGTGTGTGTGTGTGTGTGTGTGAGCATGGTTACCATTGAGAAACGATATATGTTTCAGGTGGCAAGAGAATATTCTTTTAACTTTTGAGTTGCTGTGTGCGTTTAATATATATATCTTCTTTTTTCAAACTTCAAATTTCAAACAGACTGATAAACAAGGACTATCACTCGCTTTTCTCGTTATTCTATAATAAAAAAAATCTTATTACTTTCCTTATACCAACAAATGCCCTGAAGATGATCTAATTAATAGATCGAAACACTGCAGCATCGGCCAATAAACTCACCACTTAACTCATTGTTTTTTTAAAATCTTTCTTAATATACTACATACCGTCGAATTGACTTCCTTTTCTTCACACACACACACACACACGCACACACGCACACACACGCACGCACGCACACACACATATATATATATATTTCATAACAGAAAAATTACAGAAACACGCACAACCTATGTATATATATATATGTATATATATATATATATATATATATATATATGTATTGATGAAAGCCTGAAGAAGATACCAGAATATCTGAAACACGTGTTGCGTATGTGAAATAAAAAGAATAAAACATTTTTTTCTGAGAACGATACATTTTGCGGACCTTCTTCTTTTTTTATAAAATATTACATTTTCTCCCGTTGGAAACAGAACAACATTTTATATATATATATATATATATATATATATATATATATACTAGAAACGCTTGCCCACCATCGCCTGGGAAGAGGAGGAAAATCCTGGTGTAAAGATTTGTTTCCATTTGAGATTTACAAATGCTGGACATTTTAAGTAGAATTTCAGTCCTATGTATATTTTAATTTTTAAATATCTTCGAATATAAATCAAATTTTCATAGTTTTTGCAGAAAAATCAGGTTATGCAGCTGGGATTCAGATTGTGCAGGTGTTATTGTGAGAAATGCTCCAGAAATATGTAGACTTCTTATATATATATCTTTGTTTCGATTGTAGTATATAATGTGTTGGATTATTTCCTTATATAAGGTGTGCTACAATACACCACTTAAATTTATAGACTAGGCGCCGTCACGTGGTTTAAACCTCAACCAATCAACAGACCTAATGCGTGGCTGGTTGACTACTTAATCACTGATGCTGAGACAGTCCATTTGCAATACTGAGAAGCACCAAGGAACAACCAAAGGATTCGTTATCAAGGATTTCTGCAGGACAAGCGCTCTTGCTTGGAACATAAAGGGTGGCCAACAGACCAAATGCGTGGCTGGTTGACTACTTAATCACTGATACTGAGTGACGTCCATTTGCAATCATTGACGAAGGACTTGCAATACTGAAGAGCACCAAGGAACAACCAAAGGATTCGTTACCAAATATTTCCGATGGACAAGCGCTCTTGCTTGAAAGCCTAAAGGGTGGCCCATAAAATCGTAACAATAGTAAATCAAGTCGTCGGATAGGCCTAATGTTGGTATCAGCCACACAGTGATGGAGTCTATCCCCTTTTCACTAGCGCTAGACCAAGGAGGTTGTTTCTGCGTCTGAGGTCAAGCGCCGAGCCTACCATCAGCTCCATAATTTACCACACAGATCCCTGTGCTACTTATACGCTCAGTTGGAAGCGCGTGGTGTAATGGTTAAAGCCATTGGAAATGGACTCGTCGACCCGAGTTCCAATCCTGGACGTGGTAATTGCATTTCACTTTGCGCTAATACTCTTGGGAAAGGTATGAATCCAACTCTCTCTCCAGCTATGGATAAATAGTAGGGCAGACTGGGCTCTTTAACCTTGGTTAGGCAACCTGTCTAGGAGAAGGAAAACTCTGAATCCAAACCTGTTGAACTTCGCTAAAGAAATAGACCTTGTGTCACATCCTACTCGTGCGGAGGTGTTGGTGAGGGCCGGTATCGAACCCGGAACATTGTGGTTCCTAGGCGAACGCTCTATGAACCCTCAACTTTTGGCTAAAAGATTCTGAGAAAAAAACAACTCTCGTATATAATACACATTGACCTTTTGGGAATAACAGCAACTACGGAGTACAGCCAAATATTAGAATATATGCATTTACTAAAACAACTGGTCCCCGAAACCAACGAACTCTTGCCCTGTCGGCTAGAGCTTTACCTATGCAGATGAGTAAGACCCCCACCAATGGGGCCACCTGTTGGCAGTGGGTGGCAACTCGGAACCCAGTGGCTCAGCAGGCCATGACATGCAACACTCGACTGGCCCTTAGGCTAAACAGGCGATCGACGAGGTTCTCTCCGATCAATCGTTTGGTCACTTCAAGCCATAGCACCTATATGATTGTCCCAACCCAATTGCCCTTATGACAAGCCCCAACCCTTTTCATCATACACGTGCTAGAAGGCGGTGGCTAAGGATCTTAGTGTCCCGGGTATGACGCTAAACTTTATCTGAAGGGGAAGTTCCAATTCTGGAGTTCTACGGAATGTGGAGTACCCATTCATCACTATTGCTCTATTGGTAGTAACTGTTAGGGTACTATCTATAGGTTAGATAGAAAATGTTATAATTATAACATAATATTATAATTGTGTATAATTATTATATAAATAAGTATAATTATTATTACACATAATATAATTACACATTATTATTATTATTATTTTTATTATTATTATTATTGTCATTATATAAATATTATGGTTATAGTATTTTTTTCATTATCAAAATTATTATAAAATATTATAAAATATTATTTAATATTATTAAATATTATGGTTTTTAGTATTATATAAATATCTATATTATTATTATTATTATTATTATTATTATTATTATTATTATTATTATTATTATTTACCCCTTTTAAGTTTTCACTTCAGCATTAGCTGATGGTCTTTCACTGGAGTCTGAGTGACAGCAAGTCTCCTCAGGTCTCCAGGACTCTTCTGAGTATTCTGGCAGATTGCAGCAGTGCAGTGTTCTGAATGGTTTCAATCCTTCCTCTGATATCCAAACTTTCCAAGTCCTTTTCTAATCCTTTTGGGACTGTTCCAAGCGCACCAACTACAATTGGTATCACTTTCACTTTCATATTCCATAACTTTTTCAGTTCTCTGGCAAGGTCCAGATATTTGTCCATTTTTTCATTTTCCTTTAGCTTCACCCTGTGATCTGCTGGAACTGCAAAATCCACCAGTTGACAAGTTCTTTTTTTTTGTTTATCAACACTAGGTCTGGTCTTCTTGCTGGAATAATGTGATCCGTTTTTATTTCAAAGTCCCAGAGAATTTTATGTGTTTCATTCTCAAGAACAGATTCTGGTTTATGCATATACCATTTTGTTGTAGGGTCAAAATTACATTTTTTGCTTAATGCCCAGTGGATCACCTTCCCAACCCAATCGTGTCTAGTTTTGTATTCCCTTTGTGCTAGTTTGCTACATTCACAGAGTATATGGTTTATAGTCTCATCTCTATTACCGCAAAGTCTACATTTATTATTTTGTTGGGTCTTATCAATTTTTGCTTTGATATAGTTTGTCCTTATGGCATTATTCTGTGCAGCAACAATTATTATTATTATTATTATTATTATTATTATTATTATTATTATTATTATTATTATTATTATTACACTTAATACAATTACACATATATTATTATAATTATTATATAAATTTTATATAATTATATGATTATTATAATTATCATTATAACATAATATCATAATTATATTACCCATGCCTCACCATTACTCCCAGGTTTACTTTGTCCCGAAGTGGTAGTAACTGTTAGGGTACTATCTATAGGTTAAATAGTAAAAATAAGATAAAAAATATGTGTTAAAAATTGTGAGTTTGAAAAAGAATTAAAGATTTTTTAAAAATGTCTTCGGCATAAAATAACCCAAAAAGGATTGGTATGCCGTAAGATTCAACCAACCCGTCAACCAGTCAAGTTCACTTGCACTTTAGAGATGAGAGTTTAAAATGTGGAAGGTATTTCTGCCTCTTACTATAGATTAAATTAATCTGAGTGCACTTGCTTGTGTGTGTGTGCGTGTGTGTGTGTGCGTGTGTGAGTGTGTGTGAGAGTGTGTGTGTGTACACGTGTGCACTTGCTTTTCTGTGCGCGCGCTCGTGTGTGTGAGTGTGTGTGTGTGTGTGTATGTGTGTGTGTGTGTGTGTGTGTGCCCTTGCTTTTGTGTGCGCGTGCCTGTGTGTCAGAGTGTGTGTGTGTGTGAGTGTGTGTCTATGTGTGTGTGTGTGCACTTGCTTTTGTGTGCGCGTGATCGTGTGTGTGAGTGTGTGTGTGTGCACTTGCTTTTGTGTGCGCGCGCCTGTGTGTGTGTGTGTGTGTGTGTGTGTGTGTGTATGTGCACTTGCTTTTATGTGTGCGCCTGCGTAAAAAAAAAGAAAAAGAAAAAGAAAAGGTGTTTGAAACTTTTGTCGCAGAAGTGTCTGTAGAAACGTTTGATCTACTTTTACAGTTTCGGCAGCAAAGTCCATCTATCTGTGAACACGCAATCATCTTTTTTTTTCTTTTTTCTTTAATCTATAAATTTCTTTTATTTATTTATTGTTTTTTTTATAATTGATTGATCTTCCGAAAAAAATACTACCTACCTGATCGACCACAGCACGTACACGTGTGATAACATCTGTCGCTAAATTAAAAAAACAAGAAATAAAAAAATATCATATAACAATCGAAACAGATAAATATATAAGAAATATTTTGAGTGGAGAAATTGTCATTATAATTAACCCTGTATAACATGTATTCGTATGTAATACGTACCCCTAACATTCAGCTATGAGATTCTAGAAATATATATATATATAAAGACATATCGCATATAATATGGATTATTTGTTTAAAAATCTAATTTTTCTTTCTTTTTTTATTTAAAAAAAATTATTTATCGATCTTCCAAAAAACCCTACCTGATCGACCACAGCACGTACAAATGTGATAAAATCCGTCGCAAAATTAAAAAGCAAGAAATAAAAAAAATATATATCACTATCGAAACAAATATATATATAAGTATTTTGAATGTAGAAATTGTCATTATAACACAGGTATTCATATGTAATAAGTACCTCTAACATTCTGCTATGAGATTCTAGAAATACATCTATTAATAATGGAGATTTGTTTCCGGTTTTTGTCTGTAACAAAAATTACGTCACTGCTTACGTCACATTACCCCAAATCGTCATCACATAGAATAAATACACTCAAAATTTGAACATGCAACATTAGACAGTCCTCATTGTTTTTTTAAAACAAGTTTTAATAAATACATGACTGGTATTATATATCTATATATAGTTTGTTTTATTTTAATACATATTTAAAGTTTACATTTCAAATTGTTTTATTTTTTAATCCTTTAATGAATTTGATGATTTTACTTACTTAGGGTACAAACTCGCTGACATTGAATTTTTTACTCCCACCCATCAGGCAATATGTTTCAAAAATCTATTTTTACATCGCCCGGAGGGTGTTTTTTTTTATTTGTACTAGTTTATTTAACAAAACAAGCACTTATCACTTGTTTTAATTTTTGAGAAAAACATGGCAAAAAAGGGGAACCAATCTAAAAAAGGGAACCACTCTGAATGAATTTTATAAATTATTTATTTATTTATTCATCTACTAGGCAAAAAGAAGACTGGGTTAGGGTTAGAGTTTAGGGTTAGGGTTAGTTTAAGTGGAAAATAAAGGGTAGATTAATTAGCAGTTAAAATTAATTCAGAGTGGTTCCCCTTTTTTAGGTTGGAGTTATAGGAAATAACCGATTTTCCTTGTTTCTTTTTTTTCTTGTTTCTTTTTTCTAATATTTATTGATCTCTTAAAAACTGTACCAGATCGATCGCAGCACGTGACAATGTGATAACACCTACCGCAAAATTAAATAGGAAAAAAAAAAATAGTAAAAAAGAAAGAAAGAAACAAACAAACAAACAAAACAACAAAAAAAATCGGGACACTTTAGTTTCAACAACTGTTTAAGAAAGAAATTATTAAATATATATGAAAATTGGTTTTGTTTATTTTGTAGCGATTGTCTGCCCCTGTTTGGATTAATGGGGGTGTCCAGAAGAGTTATCTTCCCTTGCTGCAAGTTTTCGCCAGACTATTTCAGTGGACGACCGGAAGAATCCTTTCTCTGTCTCCGGGACATTCAAACGCTTCACATCGGTTAGACGCGTGTGCCTCTACCTTTAAGTGGGGGGGGGGCCTTGCCCCCCAGCCAGCTATCAGTAAGTGACTTTTCTTCAGGAACTCTTTATCGATTCTCTAGGATGAAGTCCTACTTTCTTTATACATGTTTATATATTTGTTCCCTATATATTGCTGTACCATTTGTAATTAGTATATGTATTCCTGTCCGGAATGTAACCCCGTTGCTTACAGAATAAAGTCTGTTAATATTTTATAACCTTGTCGGAATATTTCTTGTACTTATATGTACCAACGTACGTAGTCTAGGCATACGATGAATATATATGGCGCTAGTGTATCCCCTTGTAGGACTCCGGCGACAATGTCAAAGAAGTCTGTGTCGCCATCTGGTGATCGTACCATTGCTTTTGTATTTTGGTAGAGCATCATTATGGCGTTAACTGTTTCCTTGGGTATGCCATATGCTAGCAGTATTCGCTCCATTTCCCCTCTGTGTATGGAGTCAAATGTTTTGGAGAAGTCTACAAATAGTAGGGTTGCCTCGAGATTCTTTGCACGGACCCTTCTATGATTCAGCGAATGGTCAGGATCTGTGTGGTTGTAGAGCGATTTCTGCGGAATCCGTTTTGATTTTTTCTAAGGATTTTATACATACACACACACACACATATATATATATATATATATATATATATATATATATATATATATATATATATATATATATATATATATATATATATATCCTATTTCAGGAAGCTTCGACAAAGAATCTAAGTCTTCTGTTATATTTTTTACTTATAGATTTGCTCAGTGACTCTAACAATAAGAGCACACATTGAGCTGTGCAAACTGCGACAGGTTTAAAAAGAAACTCCTATGTCGTAAGGAAGATGTCTTCTCCAGATTTTTGGATTATATATATATTTTGGATTATATACATATATCTGTCATCGAAAACCACGAATACAGATGGATAAAAAAGATTAAAAGTTTTCATCCGTTTGGTTTTAATCATCCACGTTCCTTTGACATCTTACAAAATATTAATCATTGTATGAAAAAAAAATTAATGTATATATTTTGTACATAAACATCTTTTTGATGTTTATTTGTGTTGTTGAATCAGCTGAATCCCAGTGCTAGTTTTCATTCGAAAAATTGAGGGTGTCCAGTAACTCAAAAGTTGATGTAATATAGGAAAACTTGGTTTAGTTTTAGATTCAGAAGTTAAAACATAGTCAGAAACAAGTGTCAGATCCAACTCAATAAAAATTGTGTTGCCCAGTGTTATCCATTCAGTTTTTTTACATAGTTTTTCCTGCTGGTGAGTACAATGTTGCAACTGTGGGTCAAAGCTGTATAAAGCTATTTTTTTCCAGGTCTGTGGATTCAAAACACAAAACCTTTAACCCCTCTTTATGTAATTAAATGATTATAGCCAACAAATCTCATAAAGATTATGTATCACACTCTTAACTCGAGACAACCTATTTCCTTATGACTGGTTTATATCAAAGAATAAAGATATAATACTGCTTTTGGTACACCATTCCAGCAAAAGCGGAAACAGTGACCATCTCACACTATAGTATATATATATATATATATATATATATATATATATATATACTCTTTGGTGAGGTACCAAGTTTCTTGGTACAAAGTGATACTAGGCTGGTCCTATTCTCTACCAGTAGTTTGTTGTAGAGTTCAGGTTCCGTAGAGAGCTTAATGTTTAATTTATTGTAAACAGAGCAAAGTTATTTGTGAATAAAAAGGCCTTAAATACCATGGGTATCGTGGTTATGGACCACTCGTGGGTATCTAGGACCCACGAGCTTCTTCAGACCACGGATATCTTTTATCTAGCTAAATGGTCCATAACCACGATAAACAAAGATACTAGGGTCATATAAAGTCTAAATTCAACTGGAGTTGGAGTCGGTATAGTTTTAGTGACTCCTTAATTCCTTCCGACTCTACAGCTGGGTTTTTTTTCAATGGTCATTATCAAGAATTTAAATGTAGTGTCATTGTTTATGAAACCCAGAAAATTGTGGTTATATATATATATATATATATATATATATATAAGAGATTTATCCAAAACTTGGTAGTAAGGGATGATTCTATATGTGATTTCAAGATCCACTGTACTAATATTGATGATCCAGTATGTATAAATACAGTGAATCATAAATCACTAAAGAAAGCTCAATATAAAATAACCCTTTAGATTATATACAGAGCAATATTTATCAATAAAGGAAGAACTCAATACAGTAATCCCATAATAAATTTATTTCGACGAAAATTGGGGCCCATATAAATCTAAGTTGATTTAAACCGGCTCCCCAAATTTTTGCCTCATCAGATGGGTCACAATTCACTTATGAACAAGCATATCACAAAAAAAACAAATAGCTGAATATATGTATATATATATATATATATTATATATATAATATATATATATATATATATATATATATACCAATAACTCTGCATGAGTAGGATGGGTAATTTGGTTATCATTATAGGGATTGGCCCCTATATTTTTACGGCATGTGGAATTGACCAAATTAAAATAATTAAGTTTTCTTAAATAACTAGTTTTACAATGGTTTGTCATGAGTTTAGAATTAGGTAAACAAAAGAGAATCGAAATAATATTATTTTGGAAATATTTTAGCAAGAACAATAGAAACAATGGTTTAAATTCATCCGATAATTTATGTCACCAGAATTCCACAGATACCAAAATCATTCGATATTGCATCATTGCAAATCACCTGATATGTGAGGAATATTTTAGCTTAATGATCACAATAGACAATGACAAAAAGACAGTTGGAACGTCCGAAAACATCAAATACGACTCAACAGGTCCGTCTATCTTTTCGTCTCCTATTTCTCTCTCTCTCTCTCTCTGTCTCTGTCTCTGTCTCTATCTGTCTGTCTGTCTGTCTGTCTGTCTGTCTCTCTCTCTCTCTCTCTATCAACAACAACAACTTTCAATCACAAGTTCCAATCACAGACAAAACTACTAATATGTTGACACAAGCAATCACACTAATATAAACACCATGTCACAGTTGTCACACACAACTATACACAGACACAATCAGACTGCAACACCACTGAAAGAACAATGAAACTATATAAATTGTATTTATGTATATAAAGTTTGTTTCCTTTATCAATTTTGTCTTCTTCTTTTGTTACCTATGAAAACTACATTTTCCGTAGTCCTTATACATATAAATTGTAGGGACCCATAACTCGGATCTTCAACTCCTCAACCATACACTCCCAAACAAAATGGGTCCCTACATCATCTAACCCAATCGAGTTGATGAGAAAGCATAGAACCAGCTCTCCTTCAGGAAACTATAGTAATATAATCTGTGCTGCGACCAACATATAATAATTCTCGGACCCTATGTAACGTTGTGGCATGTTCACGGTACCCAAACGTATATATAGGTAACATGGCAGTGGTGATACATTCACCGTACTGAAAAGGCGTTCAGTACGTGGCGGTCATCTTGTTGATAAAAATTACAACGCGAGAAATATGTAGTCACAACTGTTAGCCTTTATTATCATGCTCGTCTCGTGGGCTGTATCGGAAAGGAGGAAAGGCAGAGAGAAAGAGAGAGAGAGAGAGAGAGAGAGAGAGAGAGAGAGAGAGAGAGAGAGAGAGAGAGAGAACACTGTTAAATTACGGTGACCCCATACTGGGCACCAGAGGCCCGACCGTTCCCCCTACGCGTCCGAAAGCAAAAAGAGGCTGGTATTTTTCTTCGTCGTTCCACGCCTCCACGTGACTTCCGGTTCCGGTCAACACCCGAAACTTCCGGTTGACACTCAATTCTCCATTCGGGGGGTCACGCTCCGGTCAAATTCACGACAGGCATTTTTGTGCTCATCACTTCTTTTAAAACCTTTACTTATCTCTTATTTCTTCCTCCCCCCCCCCTTCTATTAGTAGTCCTTGCCAAATGCAATTTTGCTACAACTATAGTATTATATTTGGTATCATCCAACCCAACGACTGTGATACTGTGCTGGAATTTTTTGCATTTGATATGACCGTATGCAAAAAAAGACATCTAAAGAAACAACTTCACAAAATGTAAATATGAACACAATTTAGGTCTAACCTTTAGGCATAAAATAACCCAAGACAAGTTGATATTATATGCATTGAAATTAAAGTATAACAAAAAAATAAAATTACAGTAATATAGTGTTGTAACTTGAGTATCAGAGTTAACCGTGAAATAATAGAAAGAAACACAACGAATATTAAGGATAGAACAAAGGTTTATTAAGGAAAGATACAAGGTGATCAGAGTAATTAGCAATTGCTAGGTTGAATTAATATGTCCTTACTTGTTTTCTCTCTTCCAAGGTTTTGTCAGACATTATTTATTGGAAAAAAATGACAATTCCATTCACATTATTTAGGTACTATATGACAAAGATATTCTTATTTTTGGATGTGGGCGTCCCATCATAGTGTAATGGTTAGCAAGTTAGTCTCACAGATCCATTACTACTGAATAGTGAGTTTGATCCCCACTGGATGCCCCATAATTGCAATGTTGTGTCACATCATACCCATGGTGAACAGTTTGAGTAAATGCCTATTTATTTTTGAATGCTACATATTCATATTTTTGTGTTGCAATACAATAGAGTTTGGTAATAAATAATATCTAATAATATCCGTTTTTATTGTGTGTTTGATTTTGGAGGTGTGTGCTATAATGGTTATTGTTGTGGGAAAAGGTTAAATTCTGAAATGGAATGAAAAAGGAAGTAAAGTTGAGGGAGTGGCCTATTGGTCAGCGAGGGAGTCTATCTCCTTTTTGCTAGGACTAGACCAGAGAGATTATTTTTCATGGGGTGGAGCGTTATACCTTCCGTCAGGTACCCATTGTAACGCACAGATAGGATAACCCAATATGTTCTATTGACGCAGTATCGAACCTAGAACATCGATGAAAAAAATTGACCTTGTGCCACATCCTAACCATGGTGGTGAGGTTGGGTAAATACACAATTCCCTACCCACTACATGAAGTGTTTGGACATTTTCTGTGTCTTTGAAAAAATCATTACCTGAAATCCATTAACGACTTGTTCCAAATTCCTCATTTATTTTTCTTCGTCAGAATTTGTAATTGGTTATATACAGCTGTGCATCTTAGATTTTTGCAAATTGCAAACTGGTTGATATTTTTTTTTAGATCTATGCACGGTTATAAGTAGCACTGATTCAACTACGGATTGGAAGAATTGTCGCTTTAAATTGTCAGTGAGGCCAGATTAATGTCATTATATATCACTTGTGGCACGTAAGATCTTTTGTCCGTGATTGGATCTGATATCCACTTACCTGCGTTAACTTGTTAAATGTTTTTATCATAATTTTTATCATTAATTTATAATGGGAATATAAAGTCGAATCTCTGGCAGGATTAATGTATATATTTTGTACATAAACATCAAAAAGCGTTTATCACGCCTCTTGAATTTGTATCTGACTCTATTGCCAGGGATCGAGACACAATTTCGTCGCAGTGTAGTTTAACCCCTCCTGCCAGGAAACACAAATAACCTTTGGGTGTTGTTATAATGAATTTATTCAGCAGGAAATAGAGGTAAAAAACCTGGAAGGAAAAAATAAACATATGACAGACAAGGCAAATCAAGGTACAAAAGGCAAGGTAATTATAAGAAATTACAGGTAACAGATAAGGGACACAAGGTAAATGGTCAGAGCAGGCAGAGACGATAACATCGTTAATAGTAGCAGGGAAGTAGGAAGAGGTAGACAACCAGAGGGAGGAGGAGGTGAACGATAAACTCAAGGGTCCCTAATGAACGTGGACCGGGATTCCCTCAGAATAGTGCTATTTCAACATGAGTGAGAAGAGACAATATTTGTACTGAGTAGGAAAATGAAGCGAGGTGTTTCTGAGACAAGTGTCTGAGGGAGGTGTTCGACTGAATGGCTGGGGTCGAACAGACATAACTAAGTGTGAAGCAGCGGTGAAGAATAGCATGTATTCTTGGAATAAACACCGTGTCAACAAAGGCTAGTGAATACGAAATAACTTTACTCAGTGCTAATAGTAAGAGTGAGAAACAATAACAATACATGTCATACAAGGGTCCGGGAAGATAATAGGCAATAATAGAAAATAATACGAGGGCAAGATTTCTCACATAGAACAGAGAAATTCAAGGTCGGACAACAGATAAAAGTAAACAGTAGAAAATAGCCGGTAACAATTTAGCTATTTAATGTTAGGGAGCGAAGATAAGAAATCTTCCTTACCGGGTGCCCGTAATAGACTTCTGAGAGGGAGAAGTCAGCAACACGTCTGATGGATGTCGTGGCGAGGTAGAAAGAGGATTGAATTTACCGCTGAATAATGCTAGCCGGAAAAGGGCGGTGAAAATGCAAGAATAATCCCGTTTAGGAAAAAACACACAGTTAGTCTAAGGGACGTAACTCTTAACGTAGAATCATAAATACGAACCAAGACAACGTTACTGTTTATTTGTTTTGCTGACACGTTGACAGATTTTGGTAATTTAGTTATCATCCAACCCAACTGAATTGATGAGAAACCATAGAAGCAGCTCTCCTCCATTTTATTTCACCCAATTTTTGGCCAGGATTGAACCTGCAGCCTAGAGATGATTATCACTTAGAACTGTCTTAAACAAACCCTTATATCCATTGCACCATATGTCCAATTCGACAAGAAACACCTGAGGAAGGTTGGAGAGTACATCAGCTGAAATGTTGTGTACATAACAATAGAGATGAGGACAGCAGTCCGAAAAATCCAAAAAATAAACAACTTAAAAAACAAGAATGTATAAAGAATAAAAGAGAATAAAACGAATATATAAAAAATAAATTTTATTAATTTATAGATAGATAGATTTATTTCAATTGTTTTAAATCCCAGGCAATGCTGGGTAGGTCTGCTAGTATGTCATAAATCCGATTTGTTGAACAATTCTGGGTTGATTCCAAATTAGATGAGTAAAACAATTATTTGTCTGTATTATTTATTTCTGTTAACTCTTAACGTCCTATACTGTCTCATTCCACCCGTCCTGAAGTCACATTTGTTTTCCTAATCCGCGCCAAACTATAGCCTTTGTTTAAATGTAATATTAAACATATTTAGAAGTCTTTATTTTAAGGGAAATAACAGGTAACCTTAAATGAAAAGGCCATTTTTAGCCATGTATTGATAAGTTTTTATAGTAATGGGGTTCTGAACTTGGAAAGTCCATTATAGTACTATAATCTGTGCTACGACCAGCATAGAATAATCCTCGGACACTATAGTATTATATTAATCATTGTATGAAAAAAATAAATGTATCTTATTATAATGGAGATTGTGTGTTTTTCTGTCTGTAACCGAAACTATATTCCTACTCAAGTCACAATTCTCTTAGTTATTGACATCACATCACATTCTCCATGATTTTATTTTTATCTAAACCTCAATTATTAATAAAATTGTCTTACATTATTAATACTGTTAACTATGTCTACATACTGACATTATAATTATATTTATATATACAACAAAATAGCGATTTACAGTGTGAACGGGAAGGCTAATTTGCATATTAATATTAAAAAAATCGAATTTAATAAATATGTGCTTAGTATTATTGATTTCTAACTGTTTGGTTTTATTTTAATGAATATAAGCAAAAATCTCTTCAATGAATCTTAAATGAAATCCATTAACAAGAAAAAAATAACTGTCATTTTATTCTTTACTTCCTCTTTTAACTAAATACTTAAATTAGAAAAAATAACAATGAAAGACGAGCGTGATGGAAGAGTAAGTTTCAGTTGTTCCATTTTTTATTATACTCCCTCAGTTTCAAATCTTTTATTATACTCCCTCTGTTTCAAATCTTTTTATCTGTATTCTTATTTAGTTTCATTAGCCTTTCTAATTTAATACAATATTTCATTACATTAAAACTTAAATACTTGCACCCGGCGGAGGGTGCATATATTTGCTAGTATATTTAAATATATAAACATCAAAAAGCGTTCCTGTTTATTTGTTTTGTTGACCCGTTAACACTTTAGTATAATATTTGGTATCCTCCAACCCAACGATTGTGATACTGTGCCGGAGCATCGTTCCATAAATTGAAACCGTGCCCCAGCAAAGTATTGTATTGTGGGAATATAAAGTCGAATCCTGGCAGGAGGAGGGTTAAAGTTCGTTAAGGCGACCTTGAATGAGATTAACAGCATTGTGAGAAACTGACATTGCAGACGTTGTTAATACAAGTCGATCGAACGATAAGAAAAAAATGACAGTCCCCCTCCTCCCCCCTCCTGACACTTCAGCTTGACTTACCCGAAGCACATGTGAATTTGGCGGGCAATGAACCGGAAACGGAAGTTGGCAGATAACAGAAATGCACTCTAGCGTGAGTTTTTTTTTTAGTCCAATTCCTCATCTCTCGGCAATGGGGACTACATTCATAGATTATCGAAAATATATCCAGAAAATAATATATCTTAAACTTAAATGTTCTTGTATGAGTAAATTGAGGCGCGTGGGCTAGTGGTTAGAGTCGTAGCTTTTGGCATTTCACATAGCGCTAATACCCTTGGGAAAGGTATGAATCCATATATTCTCCCTCCAGCTATGGGTTAAATAGTAGGGCAGACTGGGCCCTTCAGCCTTGGGTAGGTAACTAGTCTAGTAGAGGGATAACTATGAATTCAAAATTCCCTCCAGCTATGGGCTAAATAGTAGGGCAGACTGGGCCCTTCAGCCTTGGGTAGGTAACCAGTCTAGGAGAGGGATAACTATGAATTCAAAATTCCCTCCAGCTATGGGCTAAATAGTAGGGCAGACTGGGCCATTCAGCCTTGGGTAGGTAACCAGTCTAGGAGAGGGATAACTATGAATTCAAAATTCCCTCCAGCTATGGGCTAAATAGTAGGCAGACTGGGCCCTTCAGCCTTGGGTAGGTAACCAGTTTTAAGAGATGGATAACTCTGAATTTAAAATTCCTGAGGTCGGTCGTTGATTGGATTTGTGGCAACCCTTGATGCACCAATTCTTTCCTATCGACTGTGCCAAAAAGTGTGGATTGTCCAACACAAGCCTTCACCAATATAAAAAAATCACTGTGTAGATGTATGAATACATTCTATGAATACTCATACGTCGAAAATCGACGAGAGAGTCCACCATGTGTAAATGAGTTTGATTTTTTCTGTTTAGTGTTAGTATATTATGGATATACTGCTGATATTGGTCCTTGGCTAATAGAGACTCAAGTATATATCTTCCTTACGACAGAAGCATCAGTAGATATGTTTTTATTTCCTTCTATAATTTCGGTGGCTACGGACATTTTACTGAGAAGGATGCATTGGAATTTTTTTTAATCTAATTTTTTTTTGTGATTTTTTTTTTTTTTTAAATAATTTATCGATCTTCCCGAAAATGTGGCAGATTGATCACAGCACGTGATAGCACCCGTCGCAAAATTCAAAACACGAAAAAAAAAACAACCCCCGTCACTGTCATTTCAGTTTGATTTACCCGAAGCACAAATAAATTTGGCAGGCGATGAACCGGAACAGAAAGTTCGCAGATAAATAAATTGCATTCTACCGTGAGATTCATGGTCCAGTTTTTCGTTGAGTTAATAAATTAAAGATCTAATAAATTATTATTTACTGTTATCATTATTATCTTCAACATTAACACAACATCATTATTATAGTATAAGGGCCGGGTTAGCTCAGTCGGTAGAACGTTCGGCTAAAAACCACAAGGTTCCTCGTTCGATACAGGTCCCGCCAACTCAGCGTATGAGTAGCACAGGGATCTGTGCGGTAAAGTAAGGAGCTGATGGTAGGTGTGGCGCTCCACCTCAGACGCAAAAACAATCTCCTTGGTCTAGCACTAGTGAAAAGGGGATAGACTCCCTCGCTGACTGGCTGATACCGACATTAGGCCACCACGACGACTTTACTTTATTTACATACATATTAGACATTTTACATTGAACAATTAATCTCTCAAGTGCTCAAAATGTCCACCTTCAACCTTGCAACAATCTTCGTATCTGTCCACAACACTCTGGCACACAGTACGACACAAATTCCGATCTACATTAATTGTCAATTTTCTCGTTCAGCGTTCAGGGTTCCTGTAAATAAAATAAAATAAAAACAAATACAACGTTTTAAGTATGAGTAATTAGCATAGAAATAATGGAATCAGTATTTTCTTTCTATAATTTATATCTAAAACATCTGATTGTGAAGGTGACACAGATAATGAATTAACTGCACCCCTACTTTTGGCCCAACCTGTATATAGAGCAGTTGGTATGTATGTATGTATGTATGTATAAATAAGGTCCAGGCGGGACGCTCTATCTACTGAGATAAGCCGTGAAAATAATTACAAAATAATAATTTGTAATGATAATTTTTATTATTTCTCTGAATGTTTGAGATGAGGCTTGAAGATTAGTATTATCTGCGTTATTCAGACTATTTGTCCCATCTCATTCAGATAATAATGATAATTTTTATACTATGGTATATCCACAAGTCCTGCTATCTATCTTATCTATCTATCTATCTATCTATCTACAGAATGGGACAAAAGAAGTGTTACCATTAACACTTAAACATTTTACCTGTATTAGAAATTTCAACATTTATTTACATATATTTACATACATTATATTTTACATATTTTGACATTTTACATTGAACAATTAATCTCTCAAGTGCTCAAAGTGTCCACCTTCAACCTTGCAACAATCTCGTGTCTGTCCAAAAAACTCTGGCACATATTACGACACAAATTCCGATATCCATCAATTGTCAAAGTTCTCCGTTCAGGGTTCCTGTAAATAAAATTTAAAAAAAAACAAACAAATCTATTATAATGGAGATTGTGTGTTTTTCTGTCTGTAACCGAAACTATATTACTACTCAAGTCACAATTCCCTTTGTTATTTCCATCACATTCTCCATGATTTTTTTTATTTAAACCTCAATTATTAATAAAATTGCTTCACCTTTTTATTAGTGTTGTCCATATCTACATACAAATAACATGCAATTGTATTTATATATACAAAAAATTGCGGTTTACAGTGTGAATGGGAAGGCTAATTTGCATATTGATATAAAAAATGTGATTTTATTAATATGTGCTTAGTATTATTGATTTCTAATTGTTTGGTTTTATTTTAATGAATATAAGCAAAAATCTCTTCAATGAATCTTAAATGAAATCCATTACAAGAAAAAATAACTGTCATTTTATTCTTTATTTCCTAATTTAACTAAATAGTTAAATTAGGAAAATTTACCAATGAAAGACGGGAGTAACGGAAAAATGATGGAAGAGTTGTTTCAAAGTGTTCTATTTTTCAATCATACCCCTTCTGTTCAAAATCTTTTTATCTACATTCTTATTCAGTTTCATTAGCCTTTCTAATTTAATATGATATTTTATTATATTAAAACTTAAATACTTGCACCCGGAGGGTGCATATATTTGCTAGTTTATAAAATGTACAAGGTTTTAAGGTATAGAGTAAGAAGCATAGAATAAGGGATCAGTATATTTTTTTCTATAATTCCTATCTAAAACGTGACTGTGAAGAGATAATGAAGTAACTGCACCCTACTTTTGGCCCAACCTGTATATAGGGAAGTTCGTATTATAATACTATGCATTAGGCATGCATATGTGGCTGCACAGTAGGTGGATATATCTTATTAAATGGAGATTGTGTGTTTTTTTTCTGTAACCGAAACTATATCTCCTACTCAAGTCACAATTTCCTTAGTTATTTACATCCAATCCTCCATGATTTTATTTATCTAAACCTCAATTATTAATAAAATCGTCTTACATTATTAATACTGTTAACTATGTCTACATACTGACAACATGCAATTATATTTATATATACACAAAATAGCGGTTTATTATGTGAACGGGAAGGCTAATTTGCATATTAATATTAAAAAATCGAATTTAATAAATATGTGCTTAGTATTATTGATTTCTAACTGTTTGGTTTTATTTTAATGAATATAAGCAAAAATCTCTTCAATGAATCTTAAATGAAATCCATTAACAAGAAAGATAAGTGTCATTTTATTTTATTTACGTCCTCTTATAACTAAATACTTAAATTAGAAAAATAACAATGAAAGACGAGAGTGATGGAAGAGTAAGTTTCAGTTGTTCCATTTTTTATTATACTCCCTCTGTTTCAAATCTTTTTATCTGTATTCTTATTTAGTTTCATTAGCCTTTCTAATTTAATACAATATTTTATTACATTAAAACTTAAATACTTGCACCGGGAGGGTGCATATATTTGGC
This sequence comes from Doryteuthis pealeii, assembly GCA_023376005.1. Classification (NCBI taxonomy): domain Eukaryota; kingdom Metazoa; phylum Mollusca; class Cephalopoda; order Myopsida; family Loliginidae; genus Doryteuthis; species Doryteuthis pealeii. Next base: position 137,401 of record JALAJA010000054.1, read on the forward strand.
TAGTATATATAATTCTAGGTAGTTATATACATAGGTAGTAAGTCAAACCACATATATGTATAAATATGTGTGTGTGTTCTAGTGTAGATAATGTGTGAATATATATATGTATAGATAGATAGATAGATATGTGCGCATGTATACATACATGTGTGTGTATGCATATATGTATGTGTAAGTAGGCGTAAAGTATGTGAATGGTCGGTCAAAGAGGCCATAAAAGGTGAGATTAGGGTTTAGAATAGATATGAAAAGTGATAAAGGCCGAAAGCAGACAATATGTCTGGTCATTTGGCACTTAATAGTGACCAGTTGGTATAAAAATCATGAGGGTGGTTTTTAGACAAAGAACCCTTTCAAATCCCGCAGGGTTGATAAGATCTCGGAGGATGAGATTCAACGAGATTTGATAGCGAGAATTGGGATTCTGGGAAATTCAAAAAGTTTTAGCAGTTAGTTTCTGGACAGCGAAGGGACACATGAGCCCTGACACTGAAGAGATAAGATGCCCACTAGAAGCTAGCATTAGAAGAGTCTCCAAAAGGAATGGGGGTGACCCCCCCTCTCGAAAAGACATAGGAGAAAAATGAATTATAATATGCTGATGGAGTGACTGGAGATAGCAGCAGACAGTTATATACCTCTCTGACCATTCTAATGTTCACCTGACTGATTTTGTCTCGTTGTTTATTCTCTCTTTCTCTTGTAACACTTGTTTGTTTGTACACCCCTTTGGCGGGGGGCCCCTGCGAGATGTTTTTGAGCACATATGTGCAACGTGGACAGGTCCTAGGGAACTGGTGGACGACACGGAATCATTGCTAGACGAGACTAGATGAACGGCCAGAAGAAGCAGTGCAGAAAGATGCAGTGAACGCAAAGAGAGTTGCAGAAGTGCAAAAGGGTCTCGCAGCCGCTCGGGGTGCTACAGTATGTATGTATATATGTATGTCCACCTTCAACCTTACAAAAATCTTCGTGTCTGTCTTATATAATATATAATTCATATATAAGAATAAGAAGACTGTGAGAGTCCTTTGTTTGGGCGGTCAGTCTATTTAAATAAAATAAAAATGTTGAATAAAAACTTTACAAAACAAAAGACTCTCACAGTCTTCTTATTCTCTGTGATAAATTTTATTTTCTTAAAATTAACGAAAGCCCTGATGAAGATCTATTTAAACAGATCGAAACACTGCAACGTATTGTAATTGTTTGCCATTGTCACAGTTCAGGGTCCCTGTAAATGAAAAAAAAAAATTTATAAAACATACAACCTTTTAAGTCATGAGTAAGTAAGCATGGAATAAGGGAATCAGTTTTTTTTTCTATAATTTATATCTAAAAATCTGATTGTGAAGGTGAAACAGATAATGAAGTAACCTGCACCCTACTTTTGGCCCCAACTGTATATAGGCAGGCAGTTGGTATGTATGTATGTAGTCCAGAGGAACTACTAAAATAAACTATAACAACAAAGTAAAATGCCGTAGTAGTAGAAGATAAGAAGAAAGAAGAAGAAGAAAGAAGAAAGAAGAAAGAAGAAGAGAGAAAGAGAGAAGAAGAAAAGAAGAAGAAGAAAAGAAGAAGAAGAAGAAAGAAGAAGAAGAGAAGAAGGAAGAAGAAGAAAGAAGAAGAAGAAAGAAGAAGAAGAGAGAAGAGAAGAAAAGAAAGAAGAAGAAGAGGAAGAAAGAAGAAGAAGAAGAAGAAGAAGAAGAAGAAGAAGGAAGAAAGAAGAAAGAAGAAGAAGAAGAAGAAGAAAGAAGAAGATGAGAGAAGAAGAAGAGATAGGGTGAAAGAAGAAGAGGAGAAGAAAGAAGAAGAAGAAGAAGAAAGAAGAAGAGAAAAAGAGAAGAAGAAGAAGAGAAGAAGAAGAAGAAGAAGAAGAAGAAGAAGAAGAAGAAGAAGAAGAAGAAAGAAAGAAAGGAAGAAGAAAGAAGAAGAAAGAAAGAAGAAGAAAGAAGAAAGAAGAAGAAGAGAGAAGAAGAAAGAAGAAAGAAAGAGAGAGAAAGAAGAAGAAGAAGAAGAAAGAAGAAGAAGAAGAAGAAAAGAAGAAGAAGAAGAAGAAGAAGAAGAAAGAAGAAAGAAGAAAGAAGAAGAAGAAGAAGAAAGAAGAAAGAAAGAAGAAGAAGAAGAAGAAGAAGAGAAAGAAGAAAAGAAGAAGAAGAGAAGAAGGAAAGAAGAAGAAGAGAAGAAGAAAGAAGAAGAAGAAGAAGAAGAAGAAGCAAGAAGAAGAAGAAGAGAGAAGAGAAGAAAGAAGAAGAAGAAAAGAAGAAAGAAGAAGAGAAGAAGAGAAGAAGAAGAAGAAGAGAGAAGAAAGAAGAAGAAGAAGGAAAGAAGAAGAAAGAAGAAAGAAGAAGAAGAAGAAGAGAAAAGAAGAAGAGAAGAAGAAGAAAGAAGAAGAAGAAGAAAGGAAGAGAAGAAAGAAGAAAGAAGAAGAAGAAAGAAGAAAGAAGAAAGAGAAAGAAAGAAGAAGAAAAGAAAGAAGAAGAAGAAAGAAGAAGAAGAAAGAAGAAAGAAAAGAAGAGAAAGAAGAGTAAGACAGAGAGAGAAGAAGAAGAAGAAGAAGAAGAAGAGAAGAAAGAAGAAGAAAAGAAAAGAAGAAGAAAGAAGAAGAAGAAGAGAAGAAGAAGAAGAAGAAGAGAAGAGCAACCGAAAATAATAATAATTAATATAATAATAATATAATAATAGGAAGAAGAATAATTCCTGCTATTGAGATTCTTGTGTTGTTTTATTGCTTGCCTGTGCCGCGAAATTGCTTTTATACGCTATGTTTCTGCTTGTGTAATGCACAGCTAGACTTATGAGTAAGTAGCATAGAATAAGGGATCAGTATTTTTTTCTATAATTTATATCTAAAAACATCTGATTGTGAAGGTGAAACAGTTAATGAAGTAATTGCACCCCTACTTTTGGCCCAACTGTATATTAATACTCGTGCTATAAATTGAACGACTGTTTTCATCTTGCCACACCTCTGGCTAAAAATGTAATCGTCCAAACTGAAATGCAAAAATGTAAATCCTAATTATTGAAGTAAGTCAGTTAGACAGTCAACAATTGGTTTTAGGAATGTGACTGGCCAAGCCTAACCATGAGTTACCAGTTCTCCAATGAACCCACTATAACAGCTTAAATAATTACTGCCACTACTGCCAGGAAGAGTCCATTAAGCTGAGGAGGTGTTTGACTGTTCCACTGTCCAATAGTTAACAATCTGTAACAGTCATTTCCAGACTGCAGGTTCAATCCGGCTAAGGGTGAAAGTAACACAGAATAACAATTAACAGTATTCTACACTAATTATCTACTGGAACTTCTAGAGATCAGAGAATCTTTGTTGGCGGAATTGAAGACATTGAAAAGGTGAAACAGACAATGAAGTAACTGCACCCTACTTTTGGCCAACCTGTGTATATATATTCCTTTGTATGGGATACGGTTTCGGGGTCAAAGATAGGACCAATGCTTGATAGTCGAACATATTAGTTTATATTTTCCCAAAACGTGTAAGACAAGACAAAAACACAATGCCAATTCCGTTTTGATTGTTCCAAACAATTCCTGAAAATGTTGAAGCGTGAAATTAATTCTTGAAAGTGACCTGGCCGTCGCCAAAACTGATTGCAAGGAAATTGTCTGTCATTGATGGTGCCAAAACCTGATTAGGTGTTTCCTGATGGCAAATCTACGGCAGATGATGTGCGCGGGTGGAGGAGTGGTGGTGTAGAGGGCGGGTCGATTTTCGAAGCACGGTGTGGGTGTGGTGGGGGGGGGGGTAAGAAATTTAAGCGGCAAAATGTCGACGGGAAGCCAAGGATTTACGATTGGTGAGGACAATTGAAATCAATAAAAGGGGATTAGACGGGAACATTTCCAGATCAGAAGAGCACGTCTCTCTCTCTCTCTCTCCTCTCTCTCTCTCTCTCTCTTCTCTCTCTTTCTTTCTCCTGCTTCCCTGTCTGTCTGTCTGTCGTCTCTCTCTTTCTCCTGCCCCCTCCTCTCTCTTTCTTTCTGCTCTCTTTATCTCTCTCTCTCTCTCTCTCTCTCTCTGTTTCTCTCTGCTCTCACTCTCTCTTTCTCTCTCTTTCATTCTTCTTTCTTTCTTTCTTTCTTTCTTTCTTTCTTTCTCTCCTGTTTCTGTTCTTCTCTCTGTCTGTCGCTGCCTTCTCCCTTTCTCCTGCTCTCCTCTCTCTTTCTCTTTCCTCTCTCTCTTTCTTCTCCCTACACTCAATCTCTCATTCTCTCTATTTCTCTCTCCTATTTTCTCTTTCTCCTACTCTCACTCTCTCTCTCTCTCTTTCTCTCTCACTCTTAATCTCTCTCCTCTCTCTCTCTCTTCTGCTCTTTCTCTCTCACCTGCCCTCTTTCCCTCTTTTCCTACTCCACTCTCACTTCTCTCTCTTTCTCTCTCTTATTCTCTCTCTCTCCTGCTCTCTCTCTCTCTCTCTTTCTTCTTACTCTCTCGCTCTTTTTCTCTTTCTCTCTCTCCTCTCTCTTCTCCGCTCTCTCTCTTTCTTTCTCTCTCTCTCGCTCTCTTTCTCCTCTCTCTTTCTTTCTCTCTCTCTTCTTTCTCTCTCTCTCTTTCTCACTCTCTCGCTCTCTTTCTCCTGCTCTCTCTTTCTCTTTTCTTTCTCCTGCTCTCTTTCTCTTTCTCTTTCTCTTTCTCCCGCTCGTTCTCTGCCTTTCTTTCTTTTGTTCTCTCTCTCACTCTTTCTGTCTCTCTCATCTCCTCTCTCTCTCTCTCTCTCCTCATCTCTCTCTTCTCTTCTCTCTCTCTCTCGTCTCTCTCTTTCTCTCGTTCTTCTCTTCTTAATGTTTGCCTCTCAAACCCTCTTTCATGGGGTTGAAGGACTATAGTCTGAGGCAAACATTATTCCAGTGAAATCTGGGGTGAAAAAGCGGCCTCAAAGAACAGTCAACAGAATTTACAGGACCGGGTTACATGCTCTCATTCAAATGTATACATGCTATTTAGAGAAACTATTTCTGTGGATAGCAGGGTATGATCACAAAAGACCACCTTCCATTTGATGTATGATACATGTTCCTGTATTGGTAATTATACTGTCCTAAACAAAATGACAATACTTTTTAATTCACTTGTGAGAAGTGGGGCTGTGATCCACAGAAGACCAGCTTTATTTTGATGTATGATACATGTTCCTGTGTTGGTAATTATACCTGTCCTAAACAAAATGGCAATACTTTTTTAATTCCACTATGTGGAGAAGTAGGGCTGTGATCCACAGAGACCAGCTTTATTTTGATGTATGATACATGTTCCTGTGTTGGTAATTATTCCTGCTCCTAGTCAACAAAATGGTATATTACCTTCACTTTTTGATCAGGATGCACATATTTACTACGTAATATATATATTATATATAATAATTTATATATATAATTATATATTAATTATATATTTGAAAAAAGGCCTTAATATATGAATTATGAACCATTTCCATCGTGGATATCTAGGGCCCACGAACTTCTTCAGACCACTTTATATCTTTTATTTAGGCAGGCACTGGCCAAATTCATTTTTTATATTTCATACATCCCCCCCCGCCCCTCAGGGGCGATATTTATTGTATCTTTTTCTTTTTTCGATGGTCTTTTTTATTGTGGAAATTTTAATTTTTTTCCTCCTCCTTTACATGGTGTGGAGTGTTTTGTCTGTCTATGTCTGGTGGTAATTCCTTAGTTGGGTTCGAATGACCTAAGAGTTCTACTTATTCTGTTTACAATAATTAACATAGTGACTCTCATACGGAACCATAGAACTCTAGAACAAACACTACTGGTAGAGATAAGGATCAGCTGATCAGCATAGTCACCTTGTAAAACTAGAAACTTGATACCACACCAAATTATATAGTATATTATAATATATATATATATATTATATATTCTGTCACATTCTCATTGTTCTGTTTGAATGTGTTATGAAATTCTATTTATTGAAGTAAGCATAATGACATTATTTTCATCTCTACTTCACAAGAAGTTGCTTCAAATGCCATAGCAACGGTTTTTCTCAATACTCTCATGTATAACCAGTTGCGGTAATCTGATAAACACCATCCATCTATGAATATATATATATATATATATTACGAGGAGAAGATAATACTACTTGACTCAGGACGAACCTACTATATTTTCGCGATAAAGCTCTTCAGGGCTAATATCTGAGTCAGATTTAGCCCTGAAGAGCTTTATGCGAAACTAATAGTAGGTTCGTCTGACTCAGTAGATTATCCTTATTACTGTGGCTCTACTTAGGTATCGAGCACTTTTACAAATTAGCTTCTCCTAGCGGTTATATGAATATATATATCTTATATAATCATATATATATAAGCATAATAAATTGTTTTTTTTTTGGCAAATACTGTACCCAATAGTATTATTTTTTGTTGGTACGAATATCTTGGTCTTTTCTTTTTTTAAAAATTTTTTTCTTCCTGGTTGATATTTGGTAGTATTTTTTACAATCAAACTCTCTGCCGGGTTTTTCTCTCCGCAAGGATCTACAACACGCTTGGTATATTATTAATATATATATATATATATATATATATAATATATATATGTAAACACGGTATGTTTGAAATGGCTTTTGCGACATTTTTGGGAGAATATGGCTTAATTGGAGTCGTACCTAATTTGAAAATTATTAATTCATTATTAATTAATTAATTTTCAAAATTAGGTAACGACTCCAATTAGCAACCCCACACACGTATATAATATATATATATATATTATTATGATAGTAGTGATGTTTAGTCTGTGTGATAGTTTGATGTATATAGTATAATATATAATATATGTGTGTTGTTGTTGTGTTGGGTCAGTGTATATATATATGTGTGTGTACGGAGATTATCAGTTACGTAACTTGGTTTTATGAGATGTCACGCTGGGGGGGTTTCGCTGACGGCCGCCAAACTCAACGTAAACGCAATCACGTAAGTGATGTAGCCTAATGGTTAAGGTGTCCGACTGACACCCAACCGATCGGATTTCAATTCGGCTGTAGGTAGCTTACAATGTCTAGCCACACTGAAAGAGCTTGATAATCGAACACGTGTCTGTGGATGACTATATAAATATATAAGGGTTTTGTAATTTGCTTGAACATGTATTTATATTTGTTGGTTGGTTTTGAAGGCTATTACAATGCAGTGTAAAGAAAAAAGAAAAATAACTGTGGTGTTGTTTGTTAACCTGTGATTTATTCTCAATTCTTAATATTTCGGGATAAAAATCCCTTCTACAGAAGATTACTACAACTGAAGTTATTGCTAGCGGCTGTTCATTTGTTCTATCTCATGCCTTCCGAATTCTGTGTGTGTTGGGGGTTGTTATGTGTGTGTTTGTGGGACAAATGAACAGCCACTAGCAACAACTTCAGTTCTAGTATCTTCTGTCGAAGGGATTTTTATCCCGAATATTGAGAATAAATCACAGGTTAACAAACAACACCACAGTTACCTTCTTTTTTTTCTTTGCTCTTGCATTGTGATAGCCTTCAAACAACCCAACAAACCATATTATATATATAATAGATATATATAATATAATATTTAATATAATGGAAAATACGGTGGAAATTAATCCGACAAATATGGGAAGAAATATTTGTAAAGAAAATATATATACAAACAACAGGATGTTATGATCAGGAAACAGTTTTTAGTGTCAATACTTAAGCATTTTCGGTATATTGTACCATCTTCAGACATGTTAGTAATGTTTATGTGAGGGACAAATGAAAGATGTTAAGTTATACTCACACGTTTGGCTTCCGCTGATCGTGTATAGTATACCTCTCCGTGGTATACAGACTAGTGTGTGTAGATGTTGTATAGCACACTTAATGATAACGGTTATAGACATGAGTTAGATCGGTTGCTCTATAAAGGAGAATATCCTGTATAATGTATGACCTAGTAAGTGAAGTGTATCGGATAGACTAGTATACAACTTAATATATCTGTATTATGATTACTAGGTTCGGTGTGATATGAGCTATATATGAATTGTATATAAGTCTATATAATTGGTTTTAAAATCTTCCTATTTTCTAAGACACATATTACGATATGACCCATATAGTCAAGCTCTTAGCCGTCATATTCTGTGTCATCAACATTTTTCGGGTATCTCCCTATTCACGTTAATCATGCGTCATTATAGTGGACTTCACCTTCCAATTTTTGCACANAAACAGAGAGAGATGGATTTCTCGCAGGATGTGCCCATTAAAACCTATGTAAAAAAAACCTGGCGTTGATTCAGCCAACCTAAAAAAAATGTCTGCTATTTAAAATATTAAAAAAAAAATCTAATCTGTTATCATCTAAATTTAATTTTTTTAAAATTATCCTTATGAATATAAATCAAACCTTTATTATTTTTGCTCAAAAACCAAGCCCTGGTGGTATTTAATGTGTATATATATTTTACTTTGTTGTTAATTGTTTTATTTGCTAAGTTTTCTCCAGACACAACTACCCTTTATATATATATATATATATATATATATTATATATATATATGTGTGTGTGTGTGTGTGTGTGTGTGTGTGTGTATTTGGGCAACATTCTTTCATTTATACATGTAGAATTAAACAAAAGACACATCTCTTGTTTAACAATTTTATTTTTGATCTTTTCGAGTTTTTTGGCCAACTTTTTATATTTGGGTGGAATTCGTGGATAAGTTCACCAAAGTTCAGGTCCTGAGTACTTTCGGCACTTCGAAGTACCATCATCAGGGGTGATGTGTTCCAGTTTTTTTAAAATTATATTAATGTGGAGGCTGGAAGGAGAAGAATTGATGAAGAAAGGTGTTATAGGCATTTTAAAATGTGTGTACTGCATTGGAAATTAATTTTATTTTAAGGATGGTTTGTATTGTTTTATGTATAAAGCTTCTAGTATTTGGAGTTTTTGTTTATTTTTTTCTTTGTGCAGAATGTGTGTATGTTCCGTTATATTATTATTATTATTATTATTATTATTATTATTATTATTATACTAAAACTGAGTTAATCAACTATTTCTTCCTAAAGGCTTTTATACTGTTTAGTTTAATGTCACGAACATTATACTAAATTATTCGTTACTATTACTATTGAATTATGTTTGAAAAAAAATCGGTTTTAATTGGTTCTAATTAGTCGTAATTTGCAATTACGTCAAAAACCGACCAATCTCTTCCTTTACTCTGTGTCTATCTCTTTCTTCCCCTCTATGTATCTCTTGACTACCTCCTCGTTATATAATGTTAGTTTCTCTGGAGAGTAGAAAGAGAGAGAGAGAGAGAGAGAGAGAGAGGAGAGAGAAGGGAGAAGGGATAGAAGAGAGAAAGGAGAATTTGAAATGTATTTTTATGTTAAATTTAAAAACCAGCAATCCGTAGCTTAAATGAGGTCAAACATTTCCTTTCTTCTAAAGCTAACAAAATGATTTTTAGGTTTCGTCCGGCAGTATTTAAAAAAAAAATTCGCTTTGCTAACTTTCTTTTCCCTAATCTCAATTATCAACCTAGAGCTGAATGGGTGACAATGGGTCACGTTTTGTCTAATATATATATATATATATATATATATATATATATATATATATATATGTGTGTGTGTGTGTGGACAAACAATGTGTTTGAAATGGCGAAAGCCGACAATTTTTTGGGAGATTATGTGCTTAATTAAAGTCATACCTAATTTGTTAATTAATTAATTATAATTAAATGAATTAGGCGTGCATATCGGTGTAAATGTAAAGCGTAAAAAAAAGAAAAAGTCGATCTCTGTATGTACATTTCAGCCTATTAGGCCTCATCAGCAGAGCTATAGACAGGGCAGTGCTATAGCTCTGCTGATGAGGACTAATAGGCTGAAATGTACATACAGAGATCGACTTTTTCTCGATTTGTTTACGCTTTACATTTAAACCGATAGGCAACGCCTAATTCATTTAATTATAATTAATTAATTAACAAATTAGGTATGACTTTAATTAAACACATAATCTCCCAATATATATGTATATATATATATATATATTCTAATGATATCTCTTGTATGTTATTGGGCATTTGTATATATATATAAGTACAAATGCACAATAGAGCACAAAAGATAATATCCTTACAATCACATCTTACTGGCAGCTGCCGACGGTCGAGTGATTAAGGAACCAGATTGATGAAAAGTTAATCGCATTCTATTCGTTCTGAAGAAGGGGTATTACATCCCCGAAATATTTATGAAATAATGAAACTTAAAATTCAAAAACTGAGTTTCTTATATTTCACACTTAATGCTTCATACTATATCCCAAATAATATATATGGTAGACATATATATATATATATATATATATATCTTATTATAATGGAGATTGTCTGTTTTTCTGTCTGTAACCGAAACTATATTACTAATCGAGTCACAATTAACATAGTTATTTTCATCACATTCTTCACGATTTTATTTATATTTAAACCTCAATTATTAATAAAATTGCTTCACCTTTTTATTAGTGCTGTCCATATCTACATACTAATAACATGCAATTGTGTTTATATATACAAAAAATAGCGGTTTGCAGTGTGAACGGGAAGGCTAATTTGCATATTGATATTAAAAATGTGATTTTATTAAATATGTGCTTCGTATTATTGATTTCTAACTGTTTGGTTTTATTTTAATGAATATAAGCAAAAATCTATCCAATGAATCTTAAATGAAATCCATTAACAAGAAAAAATAACTGTCATTTTATTCTTTATTTCCTAATTTAACTAAATAAGTAAAATTCAGCAATGAAAGACGGCAGTGATGGAAGACGGCAGTGATGGAAGAGTAAGTTTCATTTCTATTTTTCTATTATACCCCCACTCTGTTTCAAATCTTTTTATCTGCATTCTTATTAGACTTTCTAATTTAATACGATATTTCATTACATTAAAACTTAAATACTTGCACCCGGAGGGTGCATATATTTGCTAGTATATATGATGGACTCTCTCGTCGATTTCAACGTATGAGTGTTCATACAATGAACATCCACACAGTGATTTGTTTATAGTGGTGAAGGCTTGAGTTGGACATCCACACTTTTTGGCACAGTCGATAGAAAAGAATTGGTGCATCAAGGGTTGCTACAAACCCAATCAACGACCGACCTCAGGAATTTTAAATTCAGAGTTATCCCTCTCCTAGTCTGGTTACTTACCCAAGGCTGAAACCAGACTGGTTACTTACCCAAGGCTGAAGGGCCCAGTCTGCCCTACTATTTAACCCAAAGCTGGGGAGAATTTTGAATTCAGAGTTATCCCTCTTCTAGACTGGTTACCTACCCAAGGCTGAAGGGCCCAGTCTGCCTTACTATTTAACAATAGATAGAAGGAGAATATATGGATTCATACCTTTCCCAAGGGTATTAGCGCTATGTGAAATGCCAACAGCTTCGTCTAGGAATTGACCTCGAATATATATATATATATATATATAATATATATATTATATATATTGGTGGGGAGAATATGTACTTAATTGGAGTCGTACCTAATTTTGAAAGTTAATTAGTTAATAATTAATTAATTAGGCTGGCTTACCTATTCAAATGTAAGGCTAAACAAATCGAGAAAAATTAGATACGACTCCAATTAAGCACATATTCTCCCAAAAATTGTCGGCTAAAAAAAGCCATATTAAAATACATCGTTTGTGTATTTACTTCTCATATATATATATATATATATATATATATATATATATATATATATATATATCGATTTGTTTACGCTTTACATTTAAACCGATATGCCCGCCTAATTCGTTTAATTATAATTAATTAATTAACAAATTAGGTATGTCTCTAATTAAGCACGTAATCTCGACACAAATTGTCGGCCTTCGCCATTTTTCAAACACATTGTTTGATCACTTCATATATATATATATATATATATATATATATATATATATATTATGCAAAGATTTTAAATATATATAAATTTAAAAATAAGATACATTTTAAAGTATTTTTGATCACACCTTGTATAATTCTTATCAGCAAATGTTAATATGAATGCAATACATGTGCAAAATATAATTTGATATAATTCCAATGAGTATAAATGACATTTGAATCGACTAAAAATATCCAAAGTTCCAATGTCTCTGTCCGTGTCTGTGAATATTTTGTTTTTATTCATATTCACCGGAATATAATGAAAATTCATAAGATTTCTTTTTCAAAAAATTATTTATTTGAAAATGTTTTGTCGAAACTAATCAAATTATTCACGAGATAATTTTATATCTAAGTTCAGACATGCAGGCGTACTCTTGAATACATTTAGATTTCTAGGAGGCGTTTGGATGCAATGGTTATCGTTGTAGTCATATGGTCCATATTTTTTAAAGAATCTAATTAAGATATTGGCAAACACGACACGGCATTTTTTTTAGAGAAACACTGTTTCAAAAATATATATTTTTAAATATATATTTTTTAAAACTGCATCTGATGTTGAGGGCTCCAGTTTTGGAGATCTGGATAGTGTGGAGTACCACTGCATTGACATTACTCCCAGGACCACTCTGAATTGGAGGGGTTGTACCTGTTATGGTCCCATTTAGGGTCAAATGGGCATACATAAAAATCAATTTCGTAATTTCAGTAGGTATTTCCCCCCCCCCCAAAAAAAAGAGCCCTAAGATACCAAAACAAAAAATGTAAATCCAAATGTATAACGAATGGAATTTTATAAATCCCAGTGCATAAAATTATACTAGGTCGGTTGACATACCGGTAAAATCCATCACTCAATAAATTTAGCGTAATTACGATGGTCTATGGAGAATTTGGGGATTGAAATCGATTTCAAATCCTTAACGAGGCTGTTTGTCCTTAACATAGGGATAAGACCCTTGGGAAAGGTATGCATCCAAATATTCTCCCTACATCTATGGGTAAATAGTTAAGGCGGGCTGGACTCTTTAACCTTAGACAATTAGTCTAGGAAGAAGAAAAAACACTGTATTCAAACTTGTTAAACCCCGATTAAGAAATTGACATTGTGTGACATCCTCCTCGTGAGGAGGGGTTGGTAAATACAAAGATTTTACATTGTGTGTTTGCATGCGTGTATGTGTGCTTGTGTGTGTGTGTGTGTGTGTGTGTGTGTATTAAACACACACACACGTGGACTACAAAGTTCCTGGTTCGATGCCAGTCCTCGCCAACCCAACGCATGTGTAGTACAGTTTGGTTATGATCAGAAGTGCTGAGATGATGGTGGGTGTGGTGCTTCATCTCAGACGCAAAAATAACCTCGCTGGTCTTCTTGCACTAGCTCATTCAGACTTCATCCTTTATAGGTTGCGGTCTTAAGAAGCCCACATTATGAGTGAAAATAGATCTACAACTGCAAATATAACTGATATCTAAACCTTTTCCTTTACCAAATATATTTTCTGTATATAATTCCAGAATTATGGTACATTCAGCTTTCGATATGGTCCAAACAAATTTAACATTCTGTTGTTAAAAATGGCCCAGCTTAGAATCATTCCTTACACCAACTAACCTGAAAAGAAAATACAACAACGTAAGTATGTTTGTGTCATTAATGGTTTTCCACAACACACACACACACACACACACACACACACATATATATATATATATATATATATATACATATGTGTGTGTGTGTGTGTGTGTGTAGTATATTAACAAAATTGAAAAAACACAGGTTTAAATAAGTTGAGTGGTAAGTTTATTGGCCGACGATGCAGTGTTTCGATCTATTAATTAGATCATCTTCAGGGCATTTGTTGGTATATGGAAGGTGATAAAAAAATGTATCACAGAATAACGAGAAAAGCAAGTGATAGTCCTTGTTTATCCGTCTGTTCAAAATTTGAAATCTAAAGAAAGGACGCTGAAAAATGGACGGTTTGAAATATGACGTCAAATATTCTCTTTTACGGTGTGAGTATGAGAGTGTGTGAGTGTGTGTATCGAAACGAGGCATTGTGCATTTTTAGGTGTTATATATATATATATATATATATATATATATATATATATATATACATACTAAAGAAAGAATTTTAAATATCAGTCATACTGCTAATACGATTGATGTTTAAACCTTTTTCTTTACCAAATATATTGCTCTGTATATAGTTCCTGAATTGAGGTACATTTTGCCCCCCGATATGGACCAAACCAAATTTAACATTACGTTGTTAAATAAGTCCAGCTTAGAATCATTCCTAACATCAACTAACCTGGTGATCTATCTATCTATCTATCTATCTATCTATCTATCTTGGAGGCATAGTGGCTATTGTTGGAGAAAATGGACTTGTCGAATCTAGTTACATCCTGAACAAGACTGTTTACCTTTCACATTGCTCTAATACTTTTGGGAAATGGTATGCATCCAAATATTCTCCCTCCAGCTATGGGTAAATAGTAATCAGGCTTCAAGAAAACCCAGTACATTTACTTCTCATAGCATTGTCATCAAATTCGCGAAGTGTGTGTGTTGTGTGTGTTGTGTGTGTGTGTGTGTGTGTGGTGTGTGTGTGTGTGGTGTGTGAAGTAAATGGAAGTTAATCCGACAGTATGAATTTAACTTTTTTGAAAAAACAAACAAATGATGTTAATAGTTCGCTGACAGAATCTGTTTCGACTTTTTTAATGAAGGTCTTCATCAAGACAACATATGATGGAAAGACGGAAAAAATAACCGTTAGAAGGAGTGGTACAAACTAACGCTGGTTTTGTACCCTCCTTCTAACGGTTATTTTTTCCGTCTTTCCATCATATGTTGCTCTTGATGAAGACCGTTCTATTAAAAAGGTCGAAACAGATTCTGTCAGGAACTATTAAATCATTTGTTTGTTTTTTCTAAAAAATGTTAAATTCATATGTGTGGTGTGTGTGTGTGTGTGTGTGTATGTGTGTGTGAATGTATTTATATGCGTGTGTGTGAATGTATGTATTTATATGCGTGTGTGTGTGTGCGAATGTATATATGTATATGTATGTGAATGTATGTATATATGTGTGTGTGAATGTATATATGTGTGTGTGTGAATGTATATATGTATGTGTGTGAATGTATATGTGCGTGTGTGCGAATGTATATATATATATATACATATATATATATGTGTGTATGCGTGTGTGAATGTATATATGTGTGTGTTAATGTATATATATATATATATATATATATATATATATGTGTGTGTGTGTATGAATGTATATATGTGTGTGTGTGTGTGAATGTATATATATATATATATGTGTGTGTGTGTGTGAATGTATATGTGTGTGTGTTTCTCTGTGTGTGTGTTAATGTATACATATGTGTTTGTGTGTGTGTGTGTGAATGTATGTATATATGT
Source organism: Doryteuthis pealeii (assembly GCA_023376005.1). Classification (NCBI taxonomy): domain Eukaryota; kingdom Metazoa; phylum Mollusca; class Cephalopoda; order Myopsida; family Loliginidae; genus Doryteuthis; species Doryteuthis pealeii. Next base: position 152,852 of record JALAJA010000054.1, read on the forward strand.
GTGTGCCTGCGCGGGCGTATCTTTACGTCTGTATCTGTGATTGTATGTGGTCTTTAACGTGCTTCAGTGTTGTGTGCGTGTGCTTGTGTATATGTATAAATGTATGTGTAAATGGTGCGTGCACTTCTTTATGTGTATGCATATGCAATTTTGCGTCAACATTATCTGCGAATACGTTTGTGAGACTGCACTAAATTAATCTTGAACTAGGGTGGGGGGCCTAACAGAAGAAATAATAAATAGAAAAAAAAACCCTTAAATCAACGATTATTGAAAATTTACAAATTCCAAAATGCCATTTGTTGAATTAATTCCAAATTCCCATTCCATGCTGATATGTCTGCTAGTCCAAGAAGCACATTAATCTTTTTTCTATTTGTGTGTTCTTGGAAGGAATTTGATTCTACCATTTTTTTGGACTCTTCGTGTTTCTTTGGCAAGACAAAAACATAAAAAACAAAGCAAAAAAAACAACAAAACATCAAGTCAGATTGATGGAATCGCAGTTTATTTTAGTCCGCCTGTAGAACAACGTAGCATCCACCTGCAAATCATCGATTAAAAAAAAAAGGATGTACCGCAACGTGGTCGCGTCGGAAAACCAACCAACCAACCAAGCGAAGATGATCACGTGATTTTTATTTTTAAAGTAATTTTTAAGAATATTCAAAATAGTTGGACAACTTGGCTGCGTCAGAAACAATGTCCAACTTTTTAAAATATTCTTAAAATTTAGGAGATTATGTGTTTGTTTGTTTGTTTGTAACCGAAACTATATCACTACTCAAGTCACTATCCATTTAGTTATTATACATCACATTCTCCATGAATCATTTTGATTTAAGCCTCAATTATTAATAAAATTGTTTTTCATTATGAAATACTGCTGGCCATATCTACGTACTAATAACATGCAATTGTATTTATATGTACAACAAATATCGGTTTACAGTGTGAATGGCAAGCCTAATTTGCATATTGATATTTAAAATTTGATTTTAATAAATATGTGCTTGGTATTGTTGATTTCTAATCACTTGATTTTATCTTAATGAATATGAGCTAAAATCTCGGAGATAAATCTTAAAAGAAATCAATTAACAAAAAGCAAAAACTGTAATTTTATTCTTTACTTCCTAATTTAACTAAATAGTTAAATTAGAAAAGTTTAGCAAGGAAAGACGGAGGTGATGGAAAAGGAAACTACAGCTGTTATATTTTTCGATTATACCCCTCTCTGTTTCAAATCATTTTATCTGCATTCTTATTTAGTTTTTTAGACTTTCTAATTTAACATATTTTATGTCATTAATACTTGTACCCGGAGGGTGCATATATTTGCTAGTATTCTTAAAAAAATTTTTTTTAAATAAAAAAATTACATTATCTTTTGAGATTTGGTTTGCTTTGGTTGGGTTTTACGGCATGTCAACCCCTGTTGCGTTATTTTATTCCAAAAAACGTTTCTTTTTATTCATTCTTGATGGGTATTCAATTTTTTAATTCAGTTTTTAAACTCATTTTTTTTTTATTCACTGCATTTCCAAGTTTCAAATATTTCTCGTCGTGTTGTGTGGAAACGTTGGGACTTGGTATTGATTACGTCAAAGAATATAAATCTTTCACTAAACTGTCGATCTTAACCGAGGCGCTCGTTTCCTAACGGCTATTGTCGTTGGAAATAGACACGGCTATCCGAGCTCGGTTTTGTTTTGTTTCTTTGTTTAATGGTGTAAGCTTCAAGGTTATAACAATGTTATACATTCTATGCTGTAGACTGGTTCTTCTTTTTGTTCATGTTCATAAAGCTTAGTAAGTAGAAGGGACTCAGTGCGCAATATTTTTATTATATTTATTTACCCAACTCCTCCACACAAGAAGGATATGACACAAGATCAATTTTTAAGCGGAATTTAAAAGATTTGAATTCAGAGTTTCCTTATCCCTTGGCCGGTTGCTCTGGTTAAATGGTTAAAGAGCCCAGTCTGTCCTACTATTTAACTATATGTAGCTATAGTTAAATAGTAGGACAGACTGGGAGAATAGTATGATATATATATATTATATTATACATTAAAAAAAATCCAGGATAAAGCTCTAACAGCATCAGCGTGGATATGGCAATCCTACAATATGACATAAAACCGACAAAGTCTGGTGGTATCATGAGATACTGATGGGGCGCACTGGATTAGTAGTAATGATGCTTCGGCCTCGAAACCATGCATGAACCCAGATAAAAACATTTTATATGTCAAAACAGCACGGAAATAATGTGTGTGTGTGTATATATATGTGTGTGTGTGCATATATGTATGTATGTGTATATATATGTGTGTGCATATATGTATGTATGTGTATATATATACGTATGTATGTGTATATATATATATGTGTGTGCTTATATGTATGTATGTGTATATATATATATGTGTGTGCTTATATGTATGTATGTGTATATATATATGTGTGTGTGTGTATATATGTATGTATGTGTATATATATATGTGTGTGTGTGCATACATATATGTATGTATGTGTAATATATGTATGTATGTGTATATATGTGTGTGTGTGTGTGTGCATATATGTATGTATGTGTATATATACAATAAAATAGGAATACATGATACATGAACATTTAAAATACGTAAACATACAAAATCACTTACTGATGAGGGGCCAGCGTTGAGGGACGAAGCCCCCACCAAGAAGGGTGTGATAATGTCTCTAACCCATGTGAGTACCTACGAGAAGAGGTAGCAAAAGAAGAGGAAGCGTTTGAACCAGACGCTTAAATACCATAGCCCCTGGTGAGAACAAGAGACAACCCAGCGGGAAGATAACTATTCCAGGCCAAAGGGACGATAATCCCAACAATGGCATATCAATCTTTGAGGGGTTTTTTTAAACTCATATTTTCTATTTAAAGGATCGATGGGGCCCTGACAGTTACTACCACTAGTGATCAAAGTGAACCTTGGAATAATAGTAATGAATGGGTACTCCGCACTCCCCAGAGCTCCAGAATTAGAAGTTAACCATTAGATGCAATTTAAGGTCATACCCAGGACACTAAGACCATCAACCACGGCCTTTTATCCCGTATATGATAAAAGGTTGGTTAAAGTCATGGGAAATCGACTCGTCGCCACGAGTTCAAATCCTGGACGTGTTAATTGCATTTCACTTAGCGCTAATACCCTTGGGAAAGGTATGAATCTTACTCTCCCTCCAGCTATGGATAAATAGCAGGGCAGACTGGGTTCTTTAACCATGGCTAGGTAACCAGTCTAGGAGAAGGAAAACTCTGAATACAAACCTGCTGAACTCCGCTTAAGAAATTGACCTTGTGTCGCATCCTGCTCGTGCGGAGGAGTTGATAAATACTTATATGATAAAAAGTTCAATTCCTGGACGAAGCTGTTTGAATTTCACATAGCGCTAATACCCTTGGGAAAGGTATGAATCCTACTCTCCCTCCAGCTATGGATAAATAGCAGGGCAGATTGGGTTCTTTAACCATGGCTAGGTAACCAGTCTAGAAGAAGGAAAACTCTGAATACAAACCTGCTGAACTCCGCTTAAGAAATTGACCTTGTGTCGCATCCTTCTCGTGTGGAGGAGTTGATAAATACTTATATGATAAAAAGAGTTTTGGGAGTTTGCCATGAAGGCAATACAGTTGCGAGAAACACATGGGTGCTAAGGGCTTGACGTCACTATGCCGATCATTTCTTAGATTTGTTTACTTTACGGCATATCAACCTCAGTGGGTCATTTAATACCGACAAAGTTTTCAAATAAATTAATTCTCCTCTTTTTTATGAACCCTTTTTCTATTAAACCCATTGATGGGACCATAATAGGTACTTCCACTCCGGGTCAGAGTGGACCTGGGAGTAATGGTGATGAAAGGGTGCTCCACATTCCCAAGACCTCCAGAACTGGAACCTCACCATCAGATAGTTTAACGTTATTCCAAGAACATGAAAACTCAGCTACCACCTTTAAGCGCATATATGATAAAAGGGTTAGGGCTCCAGATAAGGGCAATAGGGTTGGGGCAATCATATAGGTGCTAGGGCTAGACATCACCAGCCGATTGATCTCCGACCGCCCCTAATGGACTAAATGGAGTGTTGGGTGCCATGGACTGCTCAACCGTCAGGATTCTGTCATTAAGCATCACGGGACACCACCCACGGCCAACAGGTGGCCCCATTGGTGGTGTTACCTCTCTGCAGAGGTGCAGTCGGTGTATTCTAAAGCCCCAGCCGACAGAGCTTCTGATAGGAGTGAAAACTCCACATTCTAAGAGGAAGTGTTTACAAGTGAAGGTTATTTGACATGTTACACATCCTTTTGTTTGATTATAAAAGAGGAAGTACGTCCTGTGTGGCCAGTGCGCAACCGGGCGAGTATTACTTCTTCCTCTGAGGATTGTTTTATATTTCAGCTTTCATTCTCTTCTTGACGGAGTACTGCCTTGTCGACTAGGGCTGTAGATTACACTGACTGCATCTCTACAGAGGGGTAATACCACCACCAATGGGTTCAACTATTTGCTGTGGAGGGTGACATGTGATGCCTAATGACAGAACACATGCGGCTGGACAGTCCATGACATGCAACACTCCACTTTGGCTCTTACTTAGGCTAAACAAGCGGTTGGAGGGGCCCTCTCTGATCAATCGGCTGGTCAGATCAATCCCTAGCACCTACATGATTGTTCCAACCCTATTGTCAAGCCCAACCCGTTTTAGTGTCCTTTGTATGGTATTAGACTGTATCTAGTTGTTGTATACTCTCTTTTTTAGTTCTATTATTCTTCTGCTCATCTTTGGTATCTTACGTTCTTCTTCTACCGTCTCTTCTAACGTCTGGACTTCGTCTTGGGGACTTTGTGTCTGGTCTTCCATTGGGGATTTCTCTTTATCAGAAGCCCTGTGTCATTGGTAGTTTTTAGATAATAACCCAAGACTTCAATTTGCTTTAGATCATATTTTATTCTGAAATCCCCACCAGACTACCTGCGCAGGCCGAGCACTTAACACGACTTACCACCGTTGTGGTTTGGCCGATACTGACTAAAATCTCTTTCTAATCTAAACCGGAAGAGGGTCTTCTCCACCGATTCTCACGGTATCCACCGGAGGGATCAGGATGAGGTCAAGCCGTGTCACTCAATTCTTCAAGACCGCCGGCTGCAACTTATAACAGCCATTTTGGTTTCTACACTACTGTACATAAGTATTAGTAATCTAATAATTATGTAACATAGTGGTTAAGTTCTAATTCTGGAACTCTGGGGAATCACAGGTCCCTTCTGATCTGGAACGGTAGTACCTGTTAGGTCCATGTATGGTTTATATAGAAAAATAGTTTATTAATTGTCTTTAAAAATTGAGTTTAAAAGATATTGAATACTATCAGGAATGAATAAAAACAAAAACGTCTTCAGCATAAAATAACTCAATAAGGGTTGGCATGCCGTAAAACCCAACCAGCCAGCCAACCATATACATACTTGTCCTATGCGTATTTTGACATCGCTTTCTGGAGATGAGATACTACTACCGAGGTACATGAAATGGTCAACTAATTTCAGAGACTAACCATTCAGTGTGGAAACGTCCCCATCTTGTTTAAAAGGCATGAACTCTGTTGGATTAAGTTGGCAAATACTTCGTGCTGCCTTCTATTGGCTATGCAGTAGGGATTTAGCCGTGTAAACTTGGTAGTGTTAGAGCCATGCCGTCGGGAACCTAAGTTCCTCGTAGCGTAACAAGGTGGGCAGATCTGGTACCCAGTGATATTAGAGCCACAACCAGGACAAATGAGTTCGGGCTAAAATCCAAAGGGCGTCTCCATCGTCGTCCAGTATCAACGGCTTTTGGAAACAAGGGCATCGCCTTGCCCTGACCGGGATATGTACGTAGGGTTTGGGGACCCGTTGTGAATGTCCTATTCCCTTCTTACCCCTCCCATGAATTCAACACAGGTTGGCATGCCGTAAAACCCACCCAGAAAATGAGCCATTTCCGTAGACCTGGATGTCCTGTACGTTTGTTTAAAAACATAAACGGAAATACACAAGGAATTGCTTTGTTTCCTTACAGCGCACGTTTCTCTAATCTGCGTATTTCTTCTTTTTCCAACTGGGAAGAGAATAAAAGAATTTAGAATAGAATATAAATTCTACAGAGGTTATTGTCTCGAAGAATGGCCAAGAGTAAATTCTTCCATAGAAAACAGGGAGAAAAATTCTCTTTTGAGTCTAAAAATGCAAGTTAATCTGGACCATTACAAAAGACTACAAGAAAATGCTTCTTACGAACAGATCCATGAAAGAAATCTGTTAAAATATATATTATATATATATATATATATATATATATATATATATGTATGTATGTATGTGTGTGTGTGTGTGTGTGTGTGTGTGTATGATTAAAAATAATATATATTTGTGTGTGTGTGCTGGTGTGTATTATTAAAAATAATATATATATATATATATATGTGTGTGTGTGTGTGTGTGTGTGTGTGTAGTTAGACAGCATTTCTTCTCTAAGGCATATTTCGTTGAACAACGCAGCCATTTTTTGTCTGCAAATCTTGTTCTTTGTCCTTTCTAGTTGCCGGATTGATCTAATTATATCTGGCGAAAATTGGCTGATATATTTGCCATAGTTTAATTCCTGAGTACTTTCCGCCCTATCGTGGGCCATCTTCAGGGGTAGTTTATAAACTATACAACAATGGGTTGTTCCATTCCGCCATTCTATTTATATAGGGGTTGTGATTATTTTATTTCATTCTAATTATTGTTGTTGTTATTATTAGTTTATGAACTACCCCTGAAGATGGCCCACAATAGGACGGAAAGTGCTCTTGAAATAAAATATGGCCAATATATCAGCCAATTTTCGCCAGATATAATTAGATCAACCCAGCAACTGGAAAGGACACAGAACAAGATTTGCAGTGTGGGGATTATCTCCCCTTTGCCTGGAAGAGTTATCGGGGTTTCCGTGCCGACCACCAGGAGGTATGGTATTTAAGCGCGAGGTTCAAACTCTTCTGCTCTTTTGGTGCTTCTTCTCAACGAACTCACATGGGCTAGACTGTCTACCCCTTTCTCGGTGGGGGCAGAAGCCCCTACCGTCACTAGTAAGTGAATTATACGAATGGACTATCCTTAGTCCTATATCAATTACTCCTATATCTTGTATGTATATTTAGGTATCTCCTTTTATTATATCTTATTTGTATTATCTACTATGTATCATGTATTCCTATTTCATGTATCGTATTCCATGTGCCTGTAATAAAGTCCATCTTGTTATATGTTTAACACCCTTGTCGGAGTTTGTTCGTTTCAACAAGTTATAACATTATTATAACCTTGAATCTTACAGCAGACAAAAAATGGCCGCTTTATTCAACGAAATATATATTTATATATTTTTGGTTGGCATCCTTCCGTCTACAAGAGACGATGGAGTAGTTTCAAGGTTTTTTATTTTTTTTTGTTAACTTGAACTACATAGCCTGGGCGGTTCATATGGAGGATGAGCTGTTGCCCATGCAGCAAATCCCCCCCTCTGCACACTGCCGCTGTGATCCAAAGGAAAGGTAAGAGACCAATGCAGTTTGGCAACGGTAGTGTCGCAGGAGTTGATAGGTAGCACTGGATTTCAGCATCACACCACTTTATGGACTCCAGCTCCTGATTTATTTTATTTTATTTTTATAGGGGAGGGTTCCCCAGTGTGCCCAACATGCAAAGTACAACTTACAACCAAACATATCCTTCTAAATTGTAACAGACTTAAACATGTCCGCGCCAATTACTATCAAGCTAGAAACCTGAAAGACATCTTCAAGAATACAAACCCTGAAAACATTTTAAATTTTATTTAAAAAAGCAACCTTTTCAACAAAATATAACAGAACATAACCAATTATCTCCATAGAACCACTACTTTAAAGTCTGAAATCCAAAATAACCTTTTTGGCATTAAATGACCCACAGAGGTTGATATGCCGTTAAACAAAACTCAAACTCAAACTATGTTTTTTTTATAAAGCATAAAAATATAAAATATGAAAGAAAGAAATAACCAGTACTCATAAAAAAAAGCAAACGAAAAAAGAAAGAACAAGTGGTTATAAATGAAAGAGAATAAGATAAAAGAGTAAGAACGAAAGAAAGAAGAAGCGTTGATACAAGAAAGAAATAGTGTACATTTCCTTCTTTCTAGAAAAGACACAAAATTTAATCGAACACCGAGATAAAATCGTCTTCGATTAAGAAAGATGTCTTCCCTGGCTTTTGATATATGACCAGTGCATTCTCCATTAATTACAATGTCAGATAGCTCAGTCTGCCAACTTGACTTTTTACATTATATATATATATATATATATATATATATATATATATATATATATATATATATATATAATATAATATAATAAAATAAATATATAAAGATTTTACATATCCATTCATTAGGTGACAAAGGAATATTCACTTAGATATTTAAAACCTTTATACATTTATTTTATTATATTATATAACTCTATTTTATATTGAGCACTCTACCAATAATTCTGCCTTGGGTACACCATTCCATCAAAAGCTGAAACAGTGACCATCCCACACTATAGTATATATATATATATATATATATATATATATATATGGGAGAATATGTGCTTAAATGAAGTCCAACCCAATTTTATGAAAGTTAATTAATTAATAATTAATTAATAATTAATTAATTAATTAGGCGGGATTACCTATTAAATTTAAGGCTAAACAAATCGAGAAAAATCAATCTCTGTATGTACATTTCGGCCTATTAGGCCTCATCAGCAGAGCTATAGATACAAAGACCGCCCCGTGTGCGATTCGAAACCTGATTGTCAAGCTGACTGTCAAGCGTCTTTACCACCACACCAAACGGACTTAGCAGATTTCTTCGTTTTGTTAAGGAGTAGGTATTTATATTCCTCTTAAGTGACCTCTACACGAACTTACGAGAAGTAAACAAACAGACGATGTTTGTGATATGGCTATTTTCAGCCGACAATATTGTCGGCTGAAAATAGCCATATCACAAACATCGTCTGTTTGTTTATATATATATGAGAAGTAAACAAACAGACGATGTTTGTGATATGGCTATTTTCAGCCGACAATATTTGGGAGAATATGTGCTTAATTGAAGTCGGACCTAATTTTATGAAAGTTAATTCATTAATAATTAATCTCCCAAATATTGTCGACTGAAAATAGCCATATCACAAACATCGTCTGTTTGTTTACTTCTCGTAAGTTCGTGTAGAGGTCACTTAAGAGGAATATAAATACCTACTCCTTAACAAAACGAAGAAATCTGCTAAGTCCGTTTGGTGTGGTGGTAAAGACGCTTGACAGTCAGCTTGACAATCAGGTTTTGAATCGCACACGGGGCGTCTTTGTATCTATAGCTCTGCTGATGAGGTCTAATAGGCCGAAATGTACATACAGAGATTGATTTTTCTCGATTTGTTTAGCCTTAAATTTAATAGGTAATCCCGCCTAATTTATTAATTATTAATTAATTAACTTTCATAAAATTAGGTCCGACTTCAATTAAGCACATATTCTCCCAAATATATATATATATATATATATATGACCGTTTTATCTCAGTCGTTAGAGCACCCGACTAGGAATCGCAAGGTTCTTGGTTCGATACCGACCCTCACCAACTCAGCGTATGAGTAACACAGGGATATGTGCAGTAAAGTGAGAAGCTGATGGTAGATATGGCGCTCCTTGGTCTAGTGCTAGTGAAAAGGGGATAGACCACCCCGAGAAAGTTAGAGAGAGAGAGAGAGCGAGAGAGAGTGAGTGTAAGAGAGAGAGAGAGAGAGAGAGTGAGTGTGTGAGAGAGAGAGAGAGAGAGAGAAAGAAATACTGTTGTATGTATATCTCTGTATATAAATTGATTTTTTTTTTTTCGTATCTCTATCCAATTCAAGCGCTGTTTATTAAATTGTAAGAACCTTTGTACGTATCTTCCTTCTGGAAAAGACAAAGACTCCATTGTTTATTTGATTGTTATAGATAGAATCTGTTTCGATTAAGAAACAATGCCTCCCTCCCCCCCGCCCGACTTTTGATATATGATCAGTTTCATTCTCCATTTGTTAAGAGGACAGATCTCTTCGCATTTTCAATTCGACAATCGGTCGAGTCTTCCTCTTCTTCTTCTGGGATTAATCGCAATAAAACAATTGGGACGGGAAAGATTAAATAACATTATTAATCGAAACAATGCAGCATTAATATTTTATTGGCCAAGCGGACATTAATCTCGCAATCAGATAAGAGACTTTCCCGCCAAATATATGGCGGGAAAAGAAACTGGATGCCGGTTAAGAATAGAACACATTTCATTACAGTGGAGATTTTTAATCACGAGGCATCGAACTTGCCTGTATTCAGAATTACGAGCTATCACTCGGTCATTTTTTTCGTTTTGCTTTCCACTGACATCTAAAATATGAATGTGTATGTAAGTGTGTACGTTATATATGTGTGTGTGTGTGTGTATATACATGTATAGTTATAAATACATATGCTTATATAAAGATTGATTATATATATATATATATATATATATATATAGTAAATGAAGAAAAAACTCTAAACTTGCTTCATTACAATAATTTATTTCAACCGTATTAATACGGCATCTTCAGGTAATCACAAGAACATGACTCTTACTGAGAATTTCCCAAAGTAACATCTCTCTTAAATCTATCAATTTAGGGGAGGGAGGGTTTGGAATGGTCAGAGTTAGTTTCTTTGAATGAGGCGAGAGGTCTATGTTTTGGATGAGGTGTGGCTTAGATGTGGGACGGATTCCTTGGGGAAATAGTTGTAAGAGTGTATATACAAAATAAGCAGAATTTAAAGGCTAAAAATAAGAAAAAGAAAAATAACAATATATATATATATATATATATATATATATATATATATATATAGTTTACTTTATTATACGCTCCCAATTTCGGTTGAGCACTTTATTTAGAAGGGATTTAATTGGAAAATTCACCGTATTCGGCGTTCAGCTAACACTCACTTTGTTTACAAAGTTTGAGACCTCTAGGTGAGTTCATTTCCGCTTAGAAATGTAGCAATTAAATAGCCTGCTTTACTTGGCAGCTGACTGTGGCCGAATGGGTAAGAGGATTGGCGAGCGTAAGTTCGTTCGGGTCTCGAACCCGGCCAGAGGTAGCTGCTAAAATAGTATAACTGCACTGATGAGAGGTGATACCTCGAAACACGTGTCTGTAGTTTACTCTATTACATATATATATATATATATATATATATATGTATATATAAAAGTCGTCGGGGTGGCCTAAAGTTGGTATCAGCCAATCAGCGAGGGAGTCTATCCCCTTTTCTCAAGCGCTAGCCCAAGGAGATTGTTTTTACGTCTGAGGTGGAGAACCATACCTACCATCCGCACCTTACTTTACCGCTACTCATACGCTGAGTTGGCGAGGGCCGGTACCGAACAAGGAACATTGTGGTTTCTAGCCGAACGCTCTACCGACTGAGCTATCCCGGTCCCCTAATTGAGCATGAAAACCTCAAGCATGATGGCAAACTGTATTGCCGAAAGCGCTCGTTTTGAAACCTTTGGTGGACTGTTACACCAGTTCCACCCCGACACCCAAAAGATGGCCCGAAAATTAGAAAGGATCAACCAAAAACTCGTCCGACAGGAATTGTCTGTACAGGTCAACAAAGCTTGTATAAAAGAAAAAATGCTGCCAAAATACACACACACACATATATATATATATATATATATATATATATATATATATATATATATAAAGTAAATTGATCCCTATCTGATGAGACTGAATTTTGGGGAGCTATATTAAATCAACTTAGATTTATATAGGCCCCAATTTTGGTCGAAATAAATTTATTATGAAATAACGGTGTTGAGTTTTTCCTTCCTTTCAAAGATAAATATTGCTCTGTATATAATCTAAAAAGTTTATTATACATTGAGCTCTGTTTAGGGATTTAAATATTCACTGTATTTATACATACTGGATCATACAATAATAATACAGTGTGTCTTAGATATCATATATAGAATCATCCCTTACTACCAAGTTTTGGATAAATCTCATATATATATATATACACAGAAACACGCACAACCTATGTATATATATATGTGTATATGTGTATATATATATATATATATATATATATATATATATATATATATATGTGTGTGTGTGTGTGTGTGTGTGTGTGTGTGTATATCAATATATGTATTGATCAAAGCCTGAAGAAGATACCAGAATATCTGAGAACGTGTTGCGTATGTGAAACAAAAAGAATAAAACATTTTTTCTGAGAACGATACATTTTGCGGACCTTCTTCTTTTTTTATAAAATATTACATTTTCTCCTGTTGGAACCAGAACAACATTATATATATATATATATATATATATATATATATATATATATATATATATATATATATATATATATAGTGTGTGTGTGTGTGTGTGTGTGTGTGTGTTTGTAAATACCTTGTTCTTATTACAACATATTAACAAAGACGAATTTGCCGACCACTAAGCAAGCCTAATATAGTCTCCACTGACTGACCCACTCGAAAGAACAAAAAAAAAAGCCAAATCATTGAGTTAATGTATTTGTTTTTGCATCGATTTTTCCTGATTTCTCTGAGCAACGAATCTCAATTCAAGAATTACAAGAGATTGGCACAAAGTGCATTATTTCAGGAACATTTTCTATAGAAACCCTCGGTTTTTTTTCTTCTTCTTTTTCACTATTGTCTCAAAAAGTGTTGTTATGGGAGACGGCATTTCGAAAGGTAACCTTCATCAGGTTTTCTTCCCATTACTTGTTTTTGACCCCCCCTCTCTCTTATACATCTCTTATTATAATGGAGATTGTGTGCTTTTCTGTCTGTAACCGAAACTATATTACTACTCATATCACTATTCCCTTAGTTATTGACATCACATTTTCCATCATTGTATTTTTGTTTAAACCTCAAATATTAATAAAATTGTTTTACATTATTAATACTGTTAACCATGTTTACATACTGACAACATGCAATTATGTTTATATGTACAACAAAATAGAGGTTTACAGTGTGAACGGGAAGGCTAATTTGCATATTGATATTAAAAATTTGATTTTATTAAATATGGGCTTAGTATTATTGATTTCTAACTGTTTGGTTTTATTTTAATGAATATAATCAAAAATCTCTTCAATGAATCTTAAATGAAATCCATTAACAAGAAAAAATAACTGTCATTTTATTCTTTACTTCCTCTTTAAAATAAATACTTAAATTAGAAAAAATAACAATGAAAGACGAGAGTGATGGAAGAGTAAATTTCAGTTGTTCTATTTTTCGATTATATCCCCCTCTGTTTCAAATCTTTTTATCTGCATTCTTATTTAGTTTCATTAGCCTTTCTAATTTAATATAATATTTTATTACATTAAAACTTAAATACTTACACCCGGAGGGTGCATATATTTGCTAGTATATATAAATATATATATAAATATATATATATATATTTTCCATCATCTGGTAGGAAACGCGTGGGCTAGTGGTTAGAGTCGTGGAAAATGGACTTGTTGGTTCGAGTTCAATTCCTAGACGAAGCTGTTGGCATTTCACATTGCGCTAATACTCTTGGGAAAGGTATGAAGCCATATATTCTCCCTCCAGGTATGCGTTAAATAGTAGGGCAGATTGAGCTCTTTAACCTTGGGTAGGTAACCAGTCTAGGAGATGGAAAACTCTGAATTCAAAATTCCTGAGGTCAGTCGTTGATTGGGTTCGTGGCATTCCTTGATGCACCAATTCTTTCCTATCGACTGAGCCAAAAAGTGTGGAATGGTCCAACACAAGCCTTCACCACTATAAACAAATCACTGTGTCGGTTGTTCACTGGATGAACACTCATGCGTCGAAAATCGACGAGAGAGTCCATTTTTTTATTTTATATTATATTTCATAGTATAGTGTAGTAGTATTTTTTTTTATTAGCATTTCAGTCTCGAAAGACTATAATATATATTTTTGTTCCCCTGAAGTTACAGCGCCTCCTGTGAATGTGAAGTCCAATGTTTGAAAAACATTCTCGATCACAGATGTCGCATGTGAAGGCTGTCCCTGAAGATGTTGATGTGTCGGTGCTTTGTTGCCGCTGCTTTCTTCTGGTTCTCTTAGCTACATGGTGTTCAGACCAACTTGGTCTGAAGATCGCATAGATAAGAAACTCAATAACCAGAGCCGTTGACTCCATGCCTACGCCTCCTTAACGTATATAGTATAGTAGGTGATGTAATGAATATGTAAATACCTTGGTACCCCCTCACTATAATCTGATTGGACAGTGTCTTCTATAAATATTCGACACTGTGGTGGTACAAGCGCCAAAGCCTACCAGTCCAGTGAGCATCGGCCCTGGATAGGATGTGTTTAATTAATAGCGTCGATCCCAGGCGCCCCCTTGAAGGGCAATGCCAACGGGATCGACGCAATTTTTCTACCTACCACCCATGAGTCTCGGCTTGTGGGTGGTGCCCACATAAAACGGCCTTGTACCATATCGTGTGAAAGTGGGACACATGTAAATACCCCTAAGCCTACTAGTCAGACTACCACCACGACTGCTCGTAAGAGGTACTGCTACTCGACGCACCAGCTACTTCTGTGATAATATACCTTACTACCAACTTCATAATATATCACTTAATCCGGATATATCAGTAGGAATAGTGGAAAATACCAGGTTCTACCATGGTTTCGGTCTAAATGATCTCATCAAGAGTCTACCGTATACTTGACTGAGATTTAGGACCCTGAAGATATCATTTAGATCGAAACCATGGTAGACCCTTAACTCTTTTCCACTATTATTAAATGTAATATAATTATTGCTCTGTCTTTTTCATGTAAAAAAAATAACATATCGTCAATCGTTTTTATCAGAAAAGAAGTCTATCTCTCAGTTTAACTAAGGAATAACATCAACTTAGTTAAGCGTAGGGTAGTGCCCTGATGAAATTAATTGGATTGAAACCATGGTAGTTGACACTTGCCTAGTATGGCCTAAACGTTCAACTCTTATTATCGGAAAAGAAGTTTATCTCAGTTTAACTAAGGAATGGCATCGACTGATCTCAACAAGGTCCACCCTTATACTTAACTAATTATAAGGTAGGGTTCTGGTGAGATCATTTAGATTGAAACCATGGTAGACCCTTAACTCTTTTCCACTATTATTAAATGTAATATTATTATTGCTCTGTCTTTTTCATGTAAAAAAAAATAACATATCGTTCAATCGTTATTATCGGAAACGAAGTTTCTCTCAGTTTAACTAAGTAATGACATCGACTTAGTTAAGTATAAGGGTAGGGTCCTGACGAGATCATTTAGATCGAAACCATGGTAGAACCTTAACTCTTTTCCACTATGTTTTTGATATATTGGGCACTTTTGGATAATTTACTAATACCACTGCAACGAAAAAGTTGAAGCAATAATTGGATACTATATATATATATATATGTGTGTGTGTGTGTTGTGTGTGTGTGTGTGTGTGTGTCTGTCTGTCTGTCTGTGTGTATGTATATATATATGTGTGTGTGTATATGTGTATATTTATATGTGTGTAATATATATATATATATATATGTGTGTGTGTGTGCGTGTGTGTATATGAATATATATATATATGTGTGTGTGTATATATATATATATATATATATATGTGTGTGTGTGTGTGTGTGTGTGTATATGTATATAAACTTTTAAAGTTGAAATTCTTTTCACATATGCACACAGATGTATACAAATGAGTATATCTTTTTTTATTTAGACAAAAAATTTCTAGAAGATTACAGATAAAATTTTTTTTTTTATAAAAAAAAAAGTCTATCTTCCTATTTCTATAAAAAAGGAAGAGAGGATTGGGTTGATTCTGCGTAAACATTGTGTTAATGTCTATCGCTTTCGGATATGCACGTCGGCATCATTTGATCTCAAGATCAAAGAGCTTCATCGCTAAGTAACGAAAATCTACGGAAGCTCGAAAAACCAATTAAAACAGCGAAAAAAAAGTTCTTACGTTTTAACAGCTCACGTGCATGCATACACACACACACAGGGACTGACTCTCACACACACATACATACACACAAACATGCATACACCACACGCATATATATTATATATATATATATATATATATATATATATATTATATATAATAAAAATAATATATAAAGGTTTTACATATCTATCTATTTGGTGACAAAGGAACATTCACAACCATATTGGTTTCATGCGAGGCATTTGTAACATCTTCACCTGACGATTGCCTCGCATGAAACCAATATGGTCATGAATGTTCCTTTGTCACCTAATAAATAGATATGTAAAACCTTTATATATTTATTTTATTATATTATAAAACAGCTCTATTTTATATTGAGCACTCTACTAATAATACGGCCTTTGGTAAACCATTCCAGCAAAAGCTGAAACAGTGACCATCTCACACTATATATATATATATTATATATATATATTATATTATATATATATATTATAATATATTAATAATTTGAATTTGATTCAAATGCAAAAATAAAGACAGTAGTTTTTTTCCGTTAAGATAGAGACAGTAATACGAAACATTGGTAATCTCAGAATTAGAGAAAGTTTATTAATAGCCAAATTAGGTCCTAGTATAAACAATACATTAGAGCTAAACACTGAATACATAATTAATTAAAATACATGTTCCTCACAGTATATAGTACATATTATGTACATTTCATTATACATATATCAAATGAATAATACATAAATATATAAATAGATGAAAATAATAAAATTGAAAAGGAATGAACGGCTAAATCACCATCACGACTTTGCGCTGGGCGTTTAAAAAAAGAACACCTCGAGACGCGTGTCTATAACATAAATAAAAAAATAATGACATAAAAAACGCGTCCATTTCTGGAATTCGTCTCTGAACATAAAGTTCTACTTTGAAATCGATAAGACAAAAAATTACATCTTTTTGTTTTTATTTTTTATGTGCATTGTAATTGCTTTCAAATTATTAATATATTATAACATACTTAACAATGCTTCAAGCAAATTACCAATTACATATATATATATATATATATATAATATCTTAGTGATGGAGGTGCGTAGTATAATGGTTAGAGTTGTAGGAAATGGACTCGTCGACCTGAGCTCAAATACTGGACGAGTCTGTTTGCATTTCTTATAGCGTTAATACACTTGGGAAATACATGCATGTAGCTACTCTTCCTCCAGCTATGGGAAAATAGTATCGGTATTTGCCAGACAGAGAGGGAGTCTATCCATTTTCCCTAGCGCTTGACCAGTGAGATTGTTTTGGCGTCTGAGGTGGAGCGTCACACCTACTTTGCCGCACAGGTCCCTGTGCTACTCATAAGTCAAGTTGGCGAGGGTCGGTATCGAAGCCAGAAACTTTTGGTTCCTAGTCGACGCTCTACAGACTGAGCTACACCGGTCTAAAAGTTGGGGGGAGTTGGGGGGATTTTTTGGGGGTGCTCTTTCTGTCTGATTCTTATCAATTTGAAGGTTTCAATTCGTAATCAAGAAACAATTAATCAAACCCATCTTCTCTCTCTCTCTCTCTCTCTCTCTCCTCTCCTCTCTCTCTCTCTCTCTCTCTATATATATATATTATATAGGTTAAGTAAACAAACAATGTGTTTTATTTTTATAATGGCTTTAAGCCGACAATTTTTGGAGGATATTGGTTAATTGAAGTCTAACCTAATTTTGAAAATTAATTAGTTAATAATTAATGAATTTAGGCGGGCATATATGTTCAAATGTAAGGCTAAACGAATCGAGAAATGTCAATCCCTGAATAGGTCGAAATGTACATTCAGGGATTGACATTTTCTCGATTTGTTTAGCCTTACATTTGAACATATATGCCCGCCTAAATTCATTAATTATTAACTAAATTAATTTTCAAAATAAGGTATGACTTCAATTAAGCACATCTCCTCAATAATATATATAATATATATATATATATATATAATATATATATTATATATATATATAAATGTGTGTGTGTGTGTGGTGTGTGTGTTCCACCAGAGGATCAATGATTAAGAAATTGATAATTTTTATATTAAAAAGCTGCTTTTATTGTGTTATGGTAATCGCAGTAGGAAAACGACAAACAGTTTATATCCTGAACGAGACTGTTTGCATTTCACATAGCGCTAATACACTTGGGAAATCTATGCATCCAGCTATTCTCCCTCTAGCTATGGGTAAACAGAGTTGACTCAT
>JALAJA010000054.1:171539-179039 GCA_023376005.1 Doryteuthis pealeii
CGTTCCGTTAAGAGCCAATTGGCCGCTTATGTCCTTACGAAGGAGATATCTCCCATCTTCCGCCATTTTAAATGGTCATTTAGCGGTCATTAGCTTTAAAAATCTTCTTAAGCGAATCAACAACGAAAGGGGAAAACAGCTCTACGTTTGCCAGGATTCAGCCTATCATTAACGCTCCATAACGGCAGATTTAACTCGAAACAAACAATCACATTAAACACTAAACTAAATCCATGCCACCATGAATAAATTCAGCCTACTTAATTGCCCGCTCCCAAATACAAGGGCGAGGAAAATGTTTCGCAATATAATATGAGCTAAGTTTTAAGTCATTTTTCTTAATTTGGATTGCAAATCTTATTATAATGGAGATTGTGTGTTTTTCTATCTGTAACCGAAACTATATCACTACTCAAGTCACAATTCCCTTAGTTATTTACGTCACATTCTCCATGATTCTATTTCTATTTAAACCTCAATTAATAATAAAACTGTTTGACATTATTAATACTGTTGGCCTTATCTAAATACTAATAACATGCAATTGTATTTATATATACAACAAAATACCAGTTTTCAGAGTAAACGTAAAGCTAATTTGCATATTGATATTAAAAAAACTGATTTTAATAAAAATGTGCTTGGTATTATTGATTTCTAATTGTTTGGTTTTATCTTAATGAATATGAGTAAAAATCTCTTCAATAAATCCTAAAAGAAATCCATTAACAAGAAGAAATAACTGTAATGTTATTCTTTACTTCCTATTTTAAATAAATAGTTAAATTAGCAAAATTTAGCATTGAAAAACGGAAGTGATAAAAGAGTAAGTTTTGATTGTTCTATTTTCCGATTAATACCCCCTCCGTTTCAAATCTTTTTATCTGAATACTTAATTAGTTTCATTGGCCTTTCTGATTTAATCTAATATTTTATTACATTTAAACTTAAATACTTGCACCTAAAGTGACAATTTTTCCAGGCTGTGGTTATATCCTTATTGCTGTGTGGCTGCACCACCTGGACTCTAACAGTATGAATGGGAAGGCTAATTTGCATATTTATTTTTAAAAAATTGATTTTAATAAATATATGCTTAGTATTATTGATTTCAAATTGCTTGGTTTTATCTCATTGACTAAGAGCAAAAATCTCGGATAAATTTTAAAAGAAATCCATTAACAAGAAGAAATAACTGTAATATTTGGGGTTTTTTTTCTTATTGAATAAGAGCAACAATCTTGGGGATAAATCTTGAAAGAAATCATTAACAAGAAGAAATAACTAATTTTATTCTTTACTTCATATTTTAACTAAATAGTTGAATTAGGAAAATTTACCAATGAAAGAAGGGAGTAATGGAAAATGATGGAAGAGTTAGTTTCAAAGTTGTTCTATTTTTCGAAAATTCCAAATCTTTTTATCTGCATTCTTATTCATTTTCATTAGCCTTTCTAATTTAATATATTTTATTATATTAAAACTGAAATACTTGCACCCGGAGGGTGCATATATTTGCTAGTGTGTATAATTATCCAAATAGGATAGGTCTTTTAAAGTGTTGCTGGTAATATATTAAAATATAATTTATTTACTGGTATCCCACTAAACCAGTTGGACACAAATACCTTTAACATGGGCGACTGCGCACAAACCGAAGCTTATTCATGGTCAGTAAAAAAATCGCATAGATCCCTTCGGTACCCCTCATTTGAGGCCCTCAGGCACTGGGCAATAAACCCAGCCCTGGCCCTATGAATCATAAGGTGTTATTATAATTTCAATATATCTGCCTGGGGTGTTGTATACTCTTCTTTTTACTTTCTTACTTCTCTTTTTCTTCTGTTCATCTTTTCTATCTTACGTTCTTCTTCTAGCGTCTGGACTGCGTGTCTGGTCTTCCATTGGGGATTTTTCTTTATCAGAAGCCCTGTATCATTGGTAGTTTTTAGATAATAACACAAAACTTCGATTTAACTTAGATCATATTTTATTCTGAAATCCCCACCAGACTACCTGCGCAGATTGAGTCGGTCGTGCGCTTAACACGACTTACCACCGTCGTGGTTTTGGCCGATCTAACTAAAACTCTTTTTCTAATCTAAACCGGAAGAGGGTCTCCTCCACCGATTCTCATGGTATCCACCGGAAGGTCAGGATGAGGTCAACCTTGTCACTCAATCCTTCAAGGCAACCGGCTGCAACTTATAACAGCCATTTTGGTTTCTACACTACTGTACATAAGTATTAGGAATCTAATAATTATGTAACAGGGGGTGATGTTTTCGATGTTCAAAGAGACAGGTATGGCAGGGTAGAGTGGCATGTAAGGTGACGCAAAATGTCGTTTATCATTGTCAATGCACGCGGTTCGAACGATGCGATCTTCTAGGAGCAGAAAGGTTAATGTAGTACAGATGGCCTCAGCAGCCGGACGTGACCGACAGGGTGAGGTCAGAAAGTCAATCGCGCGAATTCTCGTTCAGGAACCAGAGGTAGTCACGCGAGAGTGCATAAGTTCAAAAAGTCGAAGTGATGTAGACTGATTTAGGACTTAATCAAAATGTCCCTTCTCCCAGCAGGGGATGATTTATTAACGAGAACAATTATTTCTATGGTCGATCAAGAAAACCACACCGTATATTTCTTCTCGAAGATTTAATATCTAAAATAAAAATGAAAGTAATTATTAAAAAATGTGAGATGAGATTAAAGAAAAAACCGCAAGATGAAATTAAAATATCACATCGCTTATCTTATTATAATGGAGATTGTGTGTTTTTCTGTCTGTAACCGAAACTATATTACTATACAAATCACAATTCCTTTTGTTATTTACATCACATTCTCCAGGATTTTATTTTTATTTAAACCTCGATTATTAATAAAATTGTTTTACATCATTAAGACTGTTGACCATCTCTACATACTAATAACATGCAATTGTATTTATATATACAACAAAAGAGCGGTTTACAGTATGAATGGGAAGGCTAATTTGCATATTTATTTAAAAAATTTGATTTTAATAAATACATGCTTAGTATTATTGATTTCAAATTGTTTGGGTTTTTTTTCTTATTGAATATGAGCAACAATCTCGGGGATAAATCTTGAAAGAAATCCATTAACAAGAAGAAATAACTGTAATTTTATTCTTAAATTATTCGTAAATTAGGAAAATTTACCAATGAAAGAAGGGAGTAATGGAAAATGATGGAAGAGTTAGTTTCAAAGTTGTTCTATTTTTCGATTATACCCCCTCTGTTCCAAATCTTTTTATCTGCATTCTTATTCTTTTTCATTAGCCTTTCTAATTTAATATATTCTATTATATTAAAACTGAAATACTTGCACCCGGAGGGTGCATATATTTGCTAGTTATAATAAAGATTGTGGGATTGTCTGTCTTTACCAAACTATACAAATCACAATTCCCTTTTTTTATTTACATTATATTCTCCATGATTTTATTTTCATTTAAACCTCAATTCTTAAAAAAAACTGTTTTACATCATTAAGGGTGGGTATATTAGTATTAAAAGGTAAAGAGGTGAATATTCTAGGTAAAAAGAACAATAGGTTTATACGTTCCAAAAATCCACCCTGTAATATGCAGTTGGACACATGGCGCAGCGGATATGAGGGTTGAGTTAATACAGTTTTGACAATCATCTCTAGGTTGTACATTCAATCTTGGCCTGGGGCGATAATGACTATATATATATATATATATATATATATATATATATAATGGAAGGGAGACATGTCTTTGCGTATGGGTTCGATTTTTACAATGATTTCACACACACACACACACACACACACACATACACA
This sequence comes from Doryteuthis pealeii, assembly GCA_023376005.1. Classification (NCBI taxonomy): domain Eukaryota; kingdom Metazoa; phylum Mollusca; class Cephalopoda; order Myopsida; family Loliginidae; genus Doryteuthis; species Doryteuthis pealeii. The sequence goes on from JALAJA010000054.1 coordinate 175,377, forward strand.
CATATAGCATTATAGACTATAATGCTAAATCTCTAAGTCTTTTGTCATTTCTTTACTTATATATTTGCTCTGTGACTCTAACATTAAGAGCACACATTGAGCTCTCAAACTGCGACAGGTTAAAAAAAAACTCCTATGTCGTAAAGAAGATTTCTTCTCTGGACTTTTGGATTTATATATATATATATATATATATATATATATATATATATATATTATATATAGTCACCAATACAAAGTTCGTCTTACCAATGGTTTCGGATGTTTATCCGTCATCATTTTTTCTTTTTTTAAAATCATCATAAAAACACGAGACTCAATGATAACAAATAGGAACGCCGGTGAATGAAGAACGCAAAAGCAAGAATGAATAACGGATCACGTTCACACGAGGCACGGGTTAAAAATTTGTCCAATTTTTTCAAAAAGTCAACGTCTCTGATGACGGATAAAAATCCGAAACCATTAGTAAGACGAACTTTGTATTGGTGACTTAAATAAATAAATAAATACAGCTCTTAAAGAAATAATTGAGCACTTTATAATCATTTCCCCAATAATAATAACAAAAGAATGAATATATATATATATATATATATATGTGTGTGTGTGTGTGTGTGTGTGTGTGTGTGTGTGTGTGTGTGTGAAGAAAGGAAGTGAATCCGACGGTATGTAGTATATTAGGAAAAATGAAAAAACACAGGTTTAAATGGGTTAAATGGCGAGTTTATTGGCCGACGCTGCAGCAGTGTTTCGATCTATTAATTAGATCATCTTCAGGGCATTTGTTGGTATATGGAAGGTGATAATAAATTATTTATCAAAGAATAACGAGAAAAGCGAGTGGTAGTTATGTGACGTCAGTATTCTATTTTACGGCGTTGGTATGGGATGGTGTATGTGTGTGTATCGAAAGAACATTTGGCATTTTTTAGGTTGTGTGGTTGTGTGTGTGTATAATTTTTTTTTTTTTTGCGAAGGACGACAGCAGAAATGAACCTTAAGGTTGTGTGTGTGTGTGTGTGTGTGTGTGGTGTGTGTGTGTGTGTGTGTGTGTGTGTGTGTGTGTGTGTATTGGTAAGAGGTAGGGGAGAAAAAGATGTTATGGGCGTCAGGAGAATTTTTATTTTTATATTAAGACAAGAATATATATATATATATATATATATATATATATATATATATATATATAGGGTAGTCCAAAAAAAGAACGCAAATTATAATATATGCTATAACATTTTTAATTCTCAACATTTTTTTAACCACACTGGGTGCCAAATTCCAGAAAACAAACTGAATGGAAAGAATATGTACATATTTTACAGACTAGATTTATTCTGGAAAGGTTACAGCAGTCCATTAGTAGTTGATGATGTGCTCAATCTAGGTACCACCGAAAATGAAAAGGTCTGAGTATTTATAGAATCCAGGTAGGATCCGCGAGCCTCCTTTTGGTCATTTTTCTTTTTAAGCGGGAACGCCTCTGATTGGTTGAATTTTACGAATTTTATTTTAAATTTTATTTTTACTAGGGTGCGCAATTCACATGCGCTAACTACTTATTTTTGTCATTCGATCGCCTGTTGAAGCAAGAACACAAGAGAAAGAGCGGTGTTATTGCTGACATAACTTGCTGATCACAAAATGGGGGATCAGTCTTAAATTATATATTTATAAGTAAATTTTTAATTTTATTTTATTTTTAAAAAGATGAACAAAACTAATCCCTTGAGATACCCAAATACTTTATATGTAGAGAGTTAAATTACTAGTTTTTTTAAATATTGCTAAGTTTAGTTGAATTTAAGAATATATATTTTTTTACAGACTGGATTTATTCTGGGAAGGTTACAGCAGTCCATTATTAGTTGATGTGCTCAATCTCGGCACCACTGTAAATGCTGGATACGGGTTCTTCTGGCCATATAAGTAGTGATTTGTCTTACTTCACACTTGATATTCTGCTTCAGCTGCTCTACATCATGAGGTACAGCATTAGAATACACTTGCTAATATATACCTAAGGTTTTATTTATTTTATTAAGAATTAAAAGAATGTGTATATATATCCACATATACGGGTTGTATTTTCCCATTTAAATGGCCTTATTATTAATAAATAATATAAGATTATTATAATTATTTAGTGTAGTCGTATTATATAGCGGGTTTTTCACGGTACCAAATAGCTATATGTTATGAAGCGCCTTCTTTCCAATATGTTGCATACTGGCATCAAATTCCCGACGCTAAATTCGTGTAATTAGTATATGTTGCGAGTATCGTCACTAACCCTAGACGATATATGTAGTTGTCGCTTAATAAAATCACGACACATGGGTATTGTAAAAACCTTGAGTTTATTCTTTTCCTCGGCTGGTAGGTGGCGAGCGTTGACAATGACTACTACTACTGCTGGGATGGTGAGGTAAAGGGGTGGCTGGTGGCGTCTCACCGCCCTAGGCCGCGACGGACCGTGTCAACGGTCAATCACTGTTCGCCGTCCGCTGTCTGACTCTCTCCTGACGACTACACCCTCTGGCTTTTGTATTGACGACACGCCTACGCATCTTTATCTTTTGATCTGATAACGGACCTTTGTTATATATTTCTTTATATTCTCCCGCTTCTTTGACCGGAAAGCCTCGCTTCTGTTTTTAAACTTCTTTGTTCGCTTTTACCGGGAAAAAAACTCCTTTGTCATTTTTTTCGTCTTTTCTTTGTTTAATTTAACCAGAAATTCCTATTTTCGTTTGTACAATGTACAACAGTCGAATATAAGATTTTGTTAATATCACAACTCCTTCCACTACGCTTATACCCTAACAATAACCACTAAGGCCTCATAAATGAATAAATACAACTATATATATATATATATATATATATATATATATATATATATATATATATACAGGCCTTTATAAAAATGTAAAAAAATTTAGTGCAAATTAACAAAATCTTATATTCCACCACACTAAAAAATTGTTAATAATTTATTATCATTTATTAATAATAAGGCCATTTAAATGGAAAAATACACTCGTATATGTGGATATATATACACATTCTATTAATTTTTAATAAAATAAATAAAACTTTAGGTATATATTAGCAAAATCACATTTAGTTACAGGAAGCTGTAACTAAAATTATTAATTGTTGAGATTATTCGTCAACAAATTAATTCCCATAATGCATCGTTTTTTTTTTAAGAAAGGAATCTGTAACTAAAATAAGTTTTTGAGATTATTCTTTAAAAAATGAATTCCCATAATGCACCGGCTTTTAAAAAAAGGAAGGAAGCTGTAACTAAAATTATTAATTGTTGAGATTATTCGTCAACAAATTAATTCCCATAATGCACCGGCTTTTTAAAAAGGAAGGAAGCTGTAACTAAAATCTTAATCCTTATAATTCTTATAAATAATTAAAGCAATAATATAAAGAGGATTTCCCATAATGCTTATACTTTGATCCTTTGGAAAAATTTCACTTCCGCTCATTTTCAAATCTTAAACTTAGCATTCCTTGACTGCGAATCTGTCACTAACCGTCAATGCCAAAAAAATACACACGTACAATCGTCTGTAACTAATCAATAGCTTGATTAATTCAGTGGATTTAAACCTGAAGATCCTCATGGTGAAACTCGAATAGGTT
>JALAJA010000054.1:189039-191539 GCA_023376005.1 Doryteuthis pealeii
ATTCTGTCGGATTAACTTCCATTTATTTACATATATATATATATATATATATATATATATATATATATATAAGTAAGTCGACGGGGCGGTCTAAAGTCGGTATCAGCCAGTCATCGAGGGAGTTTATCCCCTTTTCAATAGCGCTAGACTAAGGAGATTGTTTTTAGCATGTGAGGTGGAGCGCCACACCTACCATCAGCTCCTCACTTTAACGCACAGATCCTTGTGCTACTCATACGCTGAGTTGGCGAGGACCGGTATCGAACTAGGAACCTTTTGGTTTCTAGCCGAACGCTCTACCGACTGAGCTAACCACTTTTGAATATATTGCAGTTGTTTCTTAAAATACCGTATTCATAACAAATCTTTTAAAACAATTTTATTTCTAGGCTACCAATGTCATAATGAGCGAATGTCTATCCCATAAACTATTAACCTGACAGACTCTTTTGTTATTTCCTTAAGCGAATCCTGACAGCTGATTCGAACTGGCAAAATGAATTGATTGAACTGAGAGTCACTCGTCTGGTGTTGCTGAGACCAACATGGCGGCCTTTGCTGTCTTCCCGCCGATAGACATCTTTTTATTTTTTTTTTTCTTTTTTCATATTCATTTTCTGTTTCAATTAAAGAAGCCCTACTGAATAGTCGACGACGTTACTTTGGATTTTCAAATTATTTTTATTTATTTGTTTTGTTTTGTTTTGTTTTTATTTATCTATTCGTTTCTTTTTCAAATGGCTTCCGCTAATTTCTTTTGTGCACCGAGGATGACACTAAACTGCAACCGGTGGAGATGCTCCAGTTCTAAAGTACTGAGGTATGTGGACTTAGATACAAACAGATATAATAATAATAATAATAATAATAATAATAATAATAATAATAATAATAATAATAGCTATCAAGGCTCCCACCCTAGAGATGATATAGATAGATTGTATGTGTCAAGAAAGGAAGGGGAAGATTGTATGTGTCAAGAAAGGAAGGGGAAGAGGTCTTGCCAACATAGAGGAATGCGTAGAAACCACAATCCAACAACTTGAAGATTACACAAGGAAGAGCAAAGACAAACTACTTATGGTGGCCAACAATAGTAGAAACGGCAGATGGACAAACAGAAAAACGACAAAGGCTAGAAAACAAAAATGGGAAGAAAAAACAATTATATGATCACTGACGACGTTACTTTGGATTTTCAAATTATTTTTATTTGTTTGTTTTGTTTTCTTTTGTTTTTATTTATCTATTTGTTTTTTTTTTCAAAATGGCTTCTGCTAATTTCTTTGTGCACCGAGGATGACACATGTTGATGGACACATTTTTTTTTTACAGCGCTGGATACCTTCTAAAAAAAAAAAAAGCTTCAACACAGAAGTATTTTCGAACTTCGAACAGATTGTATCAGCCAGCAGCTAGGGGACAGTTGTTACACCCCCCCTACTTGACGCTTAATAAACTAAAATTGCTTTTCTTTGCAGGTACATATTTTTTCATCCGAATTAATAATGAATGCTATGAAATTATTTGACATTTTCTGGCGTAAAGAACTACCGATAAATCTAATCAGTTACATATAACGGAATTTGAAAAAATGTTTTTAGTAAGAAAACTAATCTATTACTTTTTTGTTTAGAAGTTTTATATCTTTTTTTCTGAATATTTATGACAAACCAATTGCTACAAACACTAATTGTAATAAACATAAATCCTCATAATAAGAGATTTACTAATTGTATATTTTATATTATGAAGATTACTAATATGAGTGCAACTTAAAAAAAAAATGTTTATATTTTTGTGCAAATTGTTCATCCGAAGTCATACTATCCAGTTTATAAACATCAGTTTATCTTGGTCTTTTCTTTTTTCTAAAAATTTTTTTCTCCCCGGGTGATGTTTGGTAGTATATTTTTTACAATCAAACTATTTGCAGGTTTTTTTCTCACCTTGAGGATTTACCAACAAGTTTGGTATATTATATATATATATTTACACAATTTCTGTAATTTTCAAAGGAACCGTTTCGTCTTACCCGATGAATGCTTTTAACAAGAAACCGCTGGTTGTAATACCGTTCCCGTAATTAAATAAATAAAAGCAAAAACTTTTATTTGTTTTGATTTCTCATTGAACTATATATATATATATATATATATATATATATATATATATATATATATATATATATATATATATAAGGAGTTAGATATGAACAGACCTACATAGATGGGTAGATAGATATGTACAGACCATAAAATAAATTTATCACAGAGAATAAGTATACTGTAAGAGAATTTTGTTTTGTCAGTGAATCTATTTCAAAAATTCTGAATGAAAAACTAGCGTTCTTTGGACGTTTGAAATTATGAGGAACGCTAAACGGTTGAAATGTGTAATTTTTCAATAGATTGACCGACAAAGCAAAAGACTCTCACAGTCTTCTTATTCTCTGTGAAAAATTTATTTTTCCTCAAATTGATAAAAGCCCTGATGACGA
>JALAJA010000054.1:194039-199039 GCA_023376005.1 Doryteuthis pealeii
CATAAGGCTATCAGTATTGAGCCCTCACTGGGAATGGAATTGGTTATCAGGGTTCAAATCCTGGATGAAGCATTTTGCATGGTGAAAAGCAAATATTATCGTAGATAATTAATTATAATGATTACAAATGGACAATTGTCGTGTCAAGTCTCACCAATGCCTGGCATAAGGCTATCAGTATTGAGCTCTCAATTGAAATGGAATTGGTTGTCAGGGTTCAAATCCTAGAAAAATCATTTTGCGATGTGAAAAGCAAATGTTATCGTAGTTATGTATCGAATAGGGTAGATCGATTTTGGAACCGTAACGTCTCCCATGTGTCGTAAGTTGCAAATTAACATAAAGAATTACCACACAAAATAATTTTTACTAAACTTTGCCTTCATTTGAGGAAATAGTTTTTTAAAATGCTATTCCTGTTACAGCTTAATTAATGAGGTTTTGTTTTGTTTGACGGCATATCAACCTCAGTGGGTCATTTGACACCGAAAAAGTTTTGAAACAAATTTCATTCTTAATGGATACTCAATTTTGTTTATAAACTCATGTTTTCTATTTAACCCATAGATGGGACCTTAACAGGTAGTACCACTCCGGGTCAGAGTGGACCAGGGAGCAATGGTGAAGAAGGGGTGCTCCATATTTCCAAACCTCCAGATGTGGAACCTCACCATCAGATAGTTTAACGTCATTTCCAGGACATTTCCAGGACATGAAGACCCTCAATCATCGCCTTCTACCACCTATACGATAAAAAAGTTTGGGGGCTTGCCATAAGGGTTATAGGGTTAAGGAAAACATATAGGTGCTAAGGCTTAACATGACCAGCCGTAGCTTAATAAAATTCCATGATCCATTTCAATTTAAATTAGACCAAAATTTCCCTTCTTAGAAATCTTATTAGATCATTTTAATGTTTTTAACGTATGTTTTTTTTATAAATTAAGTCATTCTGCAAACTCTCTTTTCCCTAATCCAAATTATCTACTGAGAGCTCAATGGGTGACCCAACGGTCACGTTTTGTCTCATCATCATCATGTCGTGCAATTAGTACGGATATCCATGACAATCTCTCACCAACCTTCTCTCTCATTCATAGCCCCAGGGATGTCCTCTGCTCAGCATCCTGTATCCACGCAGAGTTGGTCAATGTAGGTGCTTGCTGGGCGGCCCACGTTAGCATGTCCATGTGCTGGCTTCCGCAGGAAAACGTCGCTTAAGAGTTCATCCTTGCTTCTCCAGTAGTGTCCAGCATGTCTTGTCCGTCTCACTCGGGTGGTTTGTGAGATGGGGGGGGAGCAGGTGGCCATACAGCTGCTTCCTTGTGGGATGCTGTTTCTACGACTAATACAAGACCGCACGCAGCATTCTTGTGCAGCTCGCATCTAGCTTATTCTCAAGGCGCCTCGTTAGGGTCCAAGTGGTGCAGCCATACAGCAGCACTGATACAACCACAGCTTTGAAGCATTGTCGTTTTAGCTTGTCAGTGAGATCGGATTTCCATATAACTGATAATCTGTTTATAGCCGACCATGCCTTTCCTATTAACATCGCTTTCTGTGGAAGAGATATTACTACCTAAGTATGTGAATTGTTCTACTGGCTTTAGAGGCTTACCGTCGAGTGCGGAGATGTCTCCCTTCTTTTTGAAACGCATGAACTCGGTTTTATCGGAGTTCACATAGAGGCCGATGTTCTTTGCTGCCTTCTCCAGGCTATGTAGTAGTGACTCGGCCTGTGCCGGTGTATCTGAAAGAAGTGCAAAATCATCTGCGTAGTTTGCGTCTGTGATAGTCTGTGCGGGATATCACCAGCTTCTTGCTTTTCTAGGGTGAAACCTTTTTCTTTTATGATAATGTTCAGAGTACGTAGTCTAGTCATATTATAAATATATATTGTGCTAATGTATCTCCTTGTAGGACTCCAGCGGCGATGTCAAAGAAATCTGTGTCGCCTTAAAATCCAACCAAACAACCTTTTTTTTTCTATCGGAAGCGCTCGTAATGTAAGGATTATCGTTGTAGAAACTGGATACGGTAATCCAATTTCAAATCCTGGTTGTTGGAATTTCCACATGTATTCACCAACACCTACTCTCCATCAGGATGTGACACAAGGTCAATTTTTAAGCGGGATTTAACCCTTTTCAATTGAGTTTTCCTTCTCTTAGATCGGTTGACTAACCAAGATTAAAGATTCCAGTCTGTCCTAATATTTACCCATATCTGGAGGGAATATAATTTGATGGATTCCTTTCCCTAGCATATGAGCTGTTGTTGCACATTTCGTCTACTAAGGACGATGGCGTAGTGTCCAATAAATAAATAAATAATCTGCATCTGTGCAACTGGCTGAGCAGGCCTATTCTTGAGTGACAGTCTTTGGTGCACTGACTGCAGATAAACTGTGATGCTTTCTGAGGCTGTTGTTTTTCCCACTTTCTGGCTCTCTTTGCTGTCAAGGCTACTCTCCTCTTCACCTCACTCGTCTTCGTGCCTTGCTTAACGTTAAGGCGCCAGGCCGCTCGATTTCCTGTATCTACCTCCCACTTATATAAGAGCACAACTTTTCGGCCGTTGAACTCTCCGGCCTTCTTCAGGTGTACCTTATCCATTCGAGTATAGCAATGATTCAACCTGGGAAATCATTTTGAATAGTTTGAATCATTGCTATAGTCGGACGGAAACGTGAAATGAGGAAAGCAGTCCGAAAAATCAAAATTATACTAAAAAAATGTTGGTGCTATAGTATGTGGCCTACCTTTTTGATTTGTTATAGTATGTGGCCTACCCGGTTTAAATGTGTCCTACCTCAGTAAGAGTATATTTATAGATATAAGTAGTAGGCAATTTATTAAAAAATTATTTTTCACATATATTCAATTTCATGTGTCAATGTGCATTGGTGAAATACAAATAGCCTCGTCCAAGATTGGTGAAAAACAAATAGCCTCGTCCAAGATTTGAACCAGGTCGCCGGGTCCATTTCCTTCAACGGTAAACATTACACACTAGCGCTTCCTATTACACTGTATTTTCACATGGCGTTAATAGACCTGAACAAAGAACGAGTCCAACTATTCTCCCTCCAGCTATGGGTAAAATAAAAGGTCAGTCTGGGCTCTGCAACCTTTGTATGGCCAATCGGTCTAGTGGAAAGAAAACTTTAAATTCAAACCTGTTAAACTCCGCATAACATTGACCTTGTGTCACATCCTGCTCGTGCAGAGAGGTTGTTTAAATTCATACATTCCAAATATGGGCCACCCTGTCAGTTACTACTGTAGATTATGTTTGAAATAGTTTTTTTCTTAAAATATATTAGGGGAAATATTTTTACGAGCTCCCGACCCCCTATTTTATTTTATGAAATCGGAAAAAAAAATTAACAGATAAAAAACAATTTCGTGCTATAAAGATAAGAGTCTGAATATTTACATCAGAAGATTTTTATAAGTTTCTATACGGGACTTTTTTCAGTAAAAAAACAAAAACCTGAATTCTAAATTCTGCTAAAAAATGTCAATATTATCAGACACAATTCCATAAGTATGTGACATCCAACAAAGATTGAACTCACTCTTCAGTAATGATGGATTTACGAGACTACCTTGCTAACCAATACACAATGATGGGTCCTCATTTTCTTGGACCAAGTCACCAAGACAGATCAGTCTCGAAAGGAACTGAATTTTGCTTTTCACCGTTTGTCAGTAAACAAAATCAGTAGCCGATAAAAACGAAAAAGATTTCGCTATCAAATTTTAATTCTAAAATATTCAAAAATTCTGAAATAGGGTTAAGGTTAGGGTTAGGGTTAGCAGTTATTATTATAGCCTTATAATATACTTTTTATGAATCTTTTTTATTAACTATCCGTAGAGGCACATGGAAAATAAATAAACATGTCTTTCGTTTTAATTGCTGAAGAGTAAAATTGCCCAATTAGGGTTGTAGACCTGAAACAAAGAATGACTCGAACTTTTCTCCCTCCAGCTATGGGTAAAATAAAAGAGCAGCCTGGGCTTTTAAACTTTTGTATAGCAATCGGTCTAGGCCTAAGTTGGGGCCAAAGAGGAGTGTTTCATGTCACGGACTGCTCACCCACCAGTATTCCAGCAGGAACCCTTCTGCAGAGGTGCAACCGGTAAGGCTATGCATTTAGTGGATTGACGGGACTAGCCGATTGAATGGAGGAAGTCTATCCAACCACCCGACTAGCCATCTTAACGTGCGTACTTTCTGTAAGTAAGTTTTTTTTTAATTGATATCTTGTGTTTTCCTCTTGCTCTGATGACACGAAATTTGTAACACTTTGTTTAATATTATCATCTTTGCTCTCGAAGAAAATAAACTTTATATTAATATATTGATATCGAATTTCACCATAAGGATATTCAGCGTTAAATTCGCAGAATCAATGAAGATATTCATTAATTGCAGCTAACTACAGGAGTTCATGGGCCGGGTTAGCTCAGTCGGTAGAGCGTTTGGCTAGAAACCACAAGGTTCCTAGTTCGATACTGGTCCTCGCCAACTCAGTGTATGAGTAGCACAGGGATCTGTGCGGTAAAGTAAGGAGCTGATGGTAGGTGTGGCGCTCCAACTCAGATGCTAAATACAATCTCCTTGGTCTAGCGCTATTGAAAATGGGATAGACTCCCTCGCTGATTGGCTGATACCGTCTTTAAGCCGCCCAGTTGACTTTACTTTTTTTTTTACAGGAGTTAAAAACAGTTATGACCGTTAAAATCGGTTTTTAACTGTCATAACTACATCATCAACTGCAATTAATCAATATCTTCATTAATTCAGTGGATTTAAGCCTGAAGATCCTTATGGTGAAACTCGAGTAGGTTATTACTGTACACACTATAATAATAAATCCGCTTTACTTACGTATTGAGCAATTTATATTTGTTATAACGCTGACTTATCCGGGTAACACTTGTACAACTATATATTGAGACCAACCCAATATTTCCACCGGTAAGTTATTC
>JALAJA010000054.1:211539-261255 GCA_023376005.1 Doryteuthis pealeii
ACAGATAGTACTATAAGAATGTCCAAAAGAGAAAATACTGTGATAGTTGCCTACGTTAAATATACTAAAGTGCTCAGAATACTAAAGGAGACAGAATTATCATGATGATCCGTTAGGTGAAACCTAGGTAGATATTCTCTAACTCATTAGGCTTACTGTATTATATATATAATATATATATATATATATATATATATATATATATGAGAAGAAATGAATAAAGAAAAGAAAGAGCAGAATGGATAATAGAAGATGAATTTAATCAATATCACTTACACATGTGTTTCGGTCAGTTTATCTATGTGTACACGATTTAAACTATTATTATTATTAAATAAATAAATGAAATGAAATAATAATAGAAAAATGTAAAAATATTTCGTACACAGAGAAAATTCGACCTTTATCAGAGTGAAATTTTATTTTGAATGAAAAATTCGTTGGAGAAAAACGGAGAATTTTTTAAAATGTTCGAAGAGAATTTTTTAAAATCACTTTTGGGAACGCTGAACGATTTAGAGCCGTTAGCAAATCTCGAGAATTTGAATATTTGATTTTTTTTTTTAGGAATTATGGTGGATACAGTTATGTATTGTAAAAAAAGTGTTATTATTTATCCCTAACTTGTTGATAAGTCCCGGAAATGAGAAAAAAATAAAAGAAAAGAAAATAAATGAAATAAGTGTATCTATCATGTTTATTTTTGTATATATATATATAAAAACAAACATCCAAAAATCTTATTCACTTCGCCGAAGAGCTTACGGCCGGGTTTGTTTACTAAATAAACGTCCACTTACCTACTATGGCAGGGGCGTGTAATAGTATCATTGACAAGGTTAATTTCGCAGGGATTGTTCGCTATGTACCGGCGGCCGAACGGATATGGTCTCTGACTATGCCTGTGAAGTCCCGGTTTCGATTCCTGTCGGAGGGGAGTCGTTAGTATACATCGCTGAAGAGACTTAATAAAGTCGAAACAGTCTGTACGGTGTTCTGCATAGCGAGCCATCCTTTGCGGGATTTACTTGTCAAGATTATTTTCTATAATTATCGAATTTTATGCGATACATGCATTTATAATTGCCTTCAAGCAAAAATATATATATATATATATATATATATATATATATATATATTTTCAAAAGTCAACGCCTCTGACGACGAATAACACCGAAAAAGTGTTATTCAGAAGGACCGACTTTTCAATTATATTATTGATTATAAATAAATAAATAAATAATATACATATATATATATATATATATATATATAGTATATATATATAATATATATTAANAAAAGAGAGATGAGCAGGTCGTTTTTTCACTCACCCAGCACTGCACAACTCTTTTTCCTCGACTTTCTTGGGTGGTTTTTAGAATGGGAAGTAAGTGGCCGCACAGTTGCTGTTTTGTTTGAACTATAAAAAAATATTCATGACCTAAAATAGACTCGTTATTATTGGACAGTGTTATAAAGAAACCATTTTGAAGAATATGGTAACGAGCTTATTACATAAGGTAATTAATTTTTTATTCAAGACTTCCACTTGAGTTTATAGTTTTGTGAACACTAATGACCCATGAATTTTTTTCTAACCATCTTTCATGTCATTTTGCACGAAAATTTATATCATGTTTTTTTTTTTTCCATTTTTCATTTCTATTTTTTTTTTTTTGGTACAAATGCAGAATAGCGCGCAAGAGATAATATCATTATAATCGTGTTTTACGTATAAATACAGGGTGACCCCCAAAAAAAAAAAAAAAAAAAATGGGTTCTGGTAATCTGCATCAATAATATATATATATATATATATATATATATATATATATATATATATATATATATATAGTATGATCCAAAAACAAAGAACATAAATTGGGTTCTGTTTTTTGCGTCACCTGTAGCATTACTACCAAAACTCCCGAAGTAGCCTAACCCCTAACCCTAACCCTAACCGCACTAACTCTAACCCTACCCCTAACGTACCCTAACCCTAACCTAATCATAGCGTCTCAAATGTTTCGGCTATTTCCGTGAAATGTAAAGCTTTTTATACGTAGTAAAGTAAAGTTGTCCCAAAGTTGGTATCAGCCAGACAGCAACGGTGTATATCTCCTTTCTCTAAAGCTAGACCAAGAGATTGTTTAGGCTTCTGGGGCGAGCGCCACGCTTACCATCAGCTCCTCACTTTACCGCACATATCCATGTCCTACTCATACTGAGTTGGCGAGGGCCGGTATCGAACCCAGAACCTTGCGCTTCCTAGCTCGACGCTCTACCAACTGAACTAAAATGGATTATCTCTTGCGCGCTATCTGCATTAGTACCCTGTTTTTTATATAATAAAATATATATACCAAAGGTTGTTACATTTGTATGCGCTTGCAAAATGTTTTGTTTAAATGATATATTTGCTATTGAAAGTCGTTTGTGACGGAGTTTGTTCCTTTTGTTTTCTAATTTTTTAATATTTAATATTTCTCTGTTCTTTGAGAAGGATCGGAGAAGCCTTCTTTTGTGTGGGGGTTGAGGTGGGAGGAGATAAACATACGCGGGGAAGTCAGAGTTTCGGTACACACACGAAAGCACTACTAAGTACACAACAAACAATTATCAAATTGCACGCAATAATAATAATAATAATAATAATAATAATATAATAATAAAAGAAGAAGAAGAAGAAGATGAAGAAAGAAAACTAAATCACTAATAATTCTGCACAAATAATGCCATAAGGACAAACTATATCAAAGAAAAATCGATAGACCCAACAAAATAGTAAATGTAGACTTGTGCGGTTAAGAGATGAGAATGTAAACCATGTACTCTGCGAATGTAGCAACTAGCACAACGAGAAGAGTACAAAACTAGACACGACTGGGTTGGGAAGGTGATCCACTGGAAATTATGCAAAAAAATTTTTTTGACCATAACAAAATGGTATATGCATAAACCAGAATCTGTTCTTAGAACGAAACGCATAAAATTCTCTAGGACTTTGAGATAAAAACGGATACCTTTATCCCAGAAGAAGACCAGCCTAGTGTTGATTAACAAAAAAAAGAACTTGTCAACTGGTGGATTTTGCATGTCCAGCAGATCAACAGGGTGAAGATGAAGGAAAAGAAAGATGGACAAATACCTGGACCTTGCCAGAGAATCTGAAAAAGTTATGGAATATGAAAGTCAAAGTGATTACCAATTGTAGTTGTGCACTTGGACGGTTCAAAAGGATTGGAAAAGATGGTTGGAATCTGGAAATCAGAGGAAAGGTTGATACCACCAGAACACTGCACTGCTGCAATCTGCACAGAAAATACTCCAGGAAGACCGTCACTGGAGACCATGCAAGCTAATAATAATAATAATAATAATAATAATAATAATAATAATATTGAGTAACAAAAAAGACATTAGTCAACTGTTTGACTTTGCGGTTCCGCAGACCACAGGAATGAACAATGAAAAGGTAATAAATACCTAGACCTTGCTAGAGAATGAAAAAGCTGTGGAAATATAAGGTCAAACTTCCTAAAAATTATTGGAAAAAACTGTGAGGATCTGGAAATCAAGAAGAATTGAGACCATCCAAACAATTGCTGAGTCAATCGACTAGCTACTCAAAAGAATCCTGGAGATCTGAAGAGACTTTGTTGTCACTCAGCTCTCAGTGAACGACTGTCAGTTTACGCTGGTGTAAAAAAACTCACAAGAATGAATAATAATAATAATAAAATAATAATTAAGTATAACTTAAAATGGTGAATTCGCTTTCCGTTTTGTCTGTAACGACAAAAAATTACTCACTGCTTACTTCATATTACCCAAATCGTCATAACATAGATAAATACATCTCAAATATTTTGAACATGCAGCATTAGACAGTCCTATTGTTTTCTTTTAAAAACTAGTTTAAATAATACATGACTTGGTTATTATATATCTATAATATAGTTTTTTTTATTTAATACATATTTAAAGTTTACATTTGAAATTGTTTTATTTTTTAACCATTTAATATTTGATGATTTTACTTACTTAGGGTAACAAACTCGCTGACATTGATTTTTTACTCCCACCCCTCAGGTCAATTTTTCAAAATCTTTTTTTTTACATCGCCGGAGGGTGTTTTTTATATTTGTACTAATAATAACTAATATAATAATATAATAAATAATAATAATGATTGTGATCTGTTGTAAAAAAGGATACCTCAAGAAGCAATTCTTAGTCTATGATCACATTCTGCACAAAACAAGCCAAATCATAAAATAATCAAAGCAAAATTGATAAGACATACAACAGCAAATGTACAAGTTGGTTTGGAAGAATGTACGATAAACCATGCTTTAAGCAATATACAAAAACTTAGACAACGAAAATACAAGACAGTAACGACTGGGTTGGAAATCAATAGACTGGGAATTGTCAAAAAACTAAATTTTGAACGTACAACATAAAATTCATCCGCAATTAAACCATGAATCTGTTTCTATTTAGAATAAAACGCATGGAATTTCTGGACTTTGAGTAAAGACGGAACCTTATCAATCAGCGATAGACCAGACCTAGTATTGAAATGAACAAGAAAAAGAACAATGTCAAGCTGGTAGATTTTGCACGATCAACAGGAATGAAGATGAAAGAAAACGAAAAGATAGACAAATACCTAGACCTTGCTAGAGAATTAAAAAACAGTGGAATATAAGAGTGAAAGTGATACCAATTGTAGTTTTCTGCACTTGGAAAATAATAAGTTACAAAAAAACACACACAACTATCAAATATCAGACATATTCTTGCCAAAATATAGTAAATCAATGCCTGAAGAAGATAACAGATCTGAAACACGTGTCGCATGTGTAAGTTAATAATAAAAACCTTTAAAAAAAACAATCCTTTTTGCAAACCTTTTTTTTATAGAACATCTAATTTTCTCCCGTTGGGCCCATAACAAACTTTATATTATATATATATATATATATATATATATGATGTGTGTGTGTGTGTGTGTGTGTGGTGTGTGTGTGTATTTGGTTTGATTAGAGTATTGGCTTACCGGTGGGTACGGGTACGATCGTTGGGAGCACAGAAATTTTAATCTATTTTACTACTTAACCACTCTCACGCCCCGTATCTACCTTCATTAAAAAACAATAAAAATGAATTCCAGCAAATTAATTCACATTTTCCAGTTCAATAAACAAAAACAATTTCTGTTGAGATTCTCAAATTTTTATAAACAAGCGTCTATCTGTAACGATA
Organism: Doryteuthis pealeii; assembly: GCA_023376005.1. Taxonomy (NCBI): domain Eukaryota; kingdom Metazoa; phylum Mollusca; class Cephalopoda; order Myopsida; family Loliginidae; genus Doryteuthis; species Doryteuthis pealeii. The sequence continues at coordinate 216,814 of JALAJA010000054.1, forward strand.
AGACCCGTTCCAACAGACATATGTGGTATCAACTGATATTAATCGAAAACTCGATTAATTCAGCGGATGTAACCCTGACGTTTTCAGATGATGAACTCGAGTAGGTTACATTATATCCATTTCTTAAATATATATATATATATATATAAAAAAAAATGGATGGAATCAACGGTATATAATATTGTAAAAAATTGAAAAAAACACAAGTTTATAAACGAATATTTTTTTTTTAATAGCGCCTTGCATGTAAAAAAAAAAGCTTTCAAAGCCCGATTTCTAAAATGTTCCCAAATGTTTCAACCGTTCCAACTATCAGGTAATGTGTGTGGCATGAACCTTGCTAGAAACAACAGTTGGAACGTTAATTTCATTCAAGTTTTAAGGTTCTACAAGAGTTTTTAAGTTTTTATTTACTTGCGTCAAAAACATTATCAAGACAGGTCGATTTAAAAATGTTTTTTTCAAGGATTTAAACGAATAGATTTTAACGTACTTGTTAATGTGTATGTGTATGTGTGTGTGTGTGTGTGTATTGGATTGGATTGTATGTGTTATTTGTTCATGTGCATGTGAGAAAAGATACAAACTAAAATAAATGATTCCACTGGCACCCGTGGTTATCAAGCTCAGATAGCGGACAAATGTTAATGACTATGTAATAATGAATTGGTAGAATTAATAAACTAGTAGTTGACCCTCAGTCACAGCCTTCTAGCACCCATATAAAAAAGAACGGTTGGGTTTGCCATATTTTAACCCATAAATTATAAAATATGGTGTTTCATACCTTTTGAAAAGGCAGTGATCCTATAGCTTTTTAATTTAGTGCGTCCTGGGACGCAATGTTTTGATTTGAATGAGTCCCTGGGAAATTTGATGGGTCCAACTAAAGTTTAATAAATTCGTAGAGTTTTTATCTAAGAACAACTAAAGCCATCTAACCCCTACCTTGTACCGCATAGCGTGTAATTCATTTTAAAAAATATTGAATGTATTTACAGTTAGCTGGAAATGGTGGAGGAAGAAAAAAAAACACTGGGACGCATGAATAATCATAAGGAAAATCATATATTGATGCTAGGGCTTGACATGATCAGCCAAATGATCAGATGGAGCCTATCTGACTCCCCTATCCAATCGATTGGATGGGGTCTCTTGACTGCCCATCTCACCCAAGTGTTTTGCAGTCATGGGACTAGTTAATACCTGTGCACAAACTGCTCAGCTACCACGAAAGTTTAAGCAAAACTTTCAAAGTCATCAAAATCTTTCCATGTTACCTACACGTAATCACTTGCATTCCTAGCTTTTTCCATTGTCTTCTTTCCCTTTCATGTTACACTCCAAGCAAAAAAAAAAATTAAATGTGTGCATATCATTTTGCTATACTGTGGTGTCCTTTCCTTATCTTCTCTTCTGGGCTAATTTCCCCAATAAAAGTTTCGTTGATGCTAACCGCAGATAAAAATAGAAAAAAATCTATAATTATTATTCTCATTTATTCGGAATATTTTCCCTCGTCTTTATATATACTAGCACAACGTTTGGCCAACTGTACCTTGGTTGTACCTCTTCCTTAGTTACTTATTCTATTCTTCCTTCCTGTTCATCTTTTCTATCTTAGGTTCTCTTCTAGCGTCTGGAATTCGTCTGGGATTCGTGGTCTGGTCTTTCATTTGGGGATTCTCTTTATCAAAGCCCTGGGTCATTAGAACTAACACAAAGACTTGATGTACTTTTAAGTTTTTTAATTTCTTGGCGTCAAAAACATTATCAGACAGGTCGATTGGAAAATGTTTTCAAGATTTAAACATAGAATTTTAACTACTTGTAATGTGTATGTGTATGGTAATGTGTCGTATGTGTGTATTTGATTGGATGTAATGTGCTTATCTGTGTTCACGGCATGTGAAGAAAAGATAAAATAAAATAATTTATTTTCGAATCCCCACCAAGACTACCTGCGCAGATTGAGTCGCAGAGCGTGTATAACACGACTTATCACCGTCGTGGTATTTGGCCCGATCTAACTCGAAACTATTTCTAATCGCAAAACCGGAAGGGTTCCTCTCCGCGATTCTCACGGTATGCCACCGGAAGTAGCGAGGAATAGGTCAAGCCCTTGTCAGCGTCATGGCTTCAAGGCCATGGCCTGCAACTTATAACAGCCATTTGGTTTACACTAATGTTCATAAAATATTAAGGATTCTATATAATTCGTGTAGCACGGCTTCAGATATTTTTTTTGTCGAACTCGAGAACGTTATTTCGCCGAACTTAGGAACAGTTCACTGGGAACTTCGAAGTGGGACTCTTTTATTCAGTCTCCGCGAAGCAAAATAATTCGTCGTTTCCCGTAACCAAGACGGATACAAAAAGGTTAACTATGTTAATACGGTAATTCTCGAGTATAGTCAGTCCTTGAGTATGATACGGCAAGGGGATTTTTAGTGGCTGTACCTCTGGAGAAAGAATGCCGTCTGAATGAACCATTTGTCGGACAGCAAATAGAACGACTTGGACAGTTGTTTAAAATCATTGTTTCATTTTTAAGCCTCGGGGTCTATAATACGCACTGAAAATTTTGACCTTTAAATTTTTGGGGAAAAGAATGCGAGTTATACTCGAGGATTTACGGTAATTGTCTCAACCTGATTTGGCCTTAGATGTAAGCCGACTCCAGCTTTCTACAATATAGTGTGTTGAAGGCTGGTGGCTCAGGGTGTTAAATATCCTGGTATGACATTAAAATCTATCTGATGGTGATATTTTCAACGTTCTGTGCGCGCGTGGGGATGTTGGAATATTGCCTTCATCGCCATTAGCTTCCAGGTTCACGTCTAAGCCTCAGAGTGTTATTATCCTGTTAGGGTCCCATCTTAGATGGGTTGATGGAACAAAATGAAGAACAAAAAACAATCGCCAATTGAAGGAGGAACATCAGTATGTCCCACTGAGGCAGTACGCGATAATATCCTCCTTGGAGTAATGCAGTTCCGCTAATTTAGTATAATAGCACGGGATTCTATCTCCCCCATCTCTTTTTTCTCTGCCTTCTCTCTTGCTTCTGCTTCTGCTCTCTTCTCGTCTTTATTTTTCTCTCGTTTATTTCATTCTATTTCCTATCAAATCTCTCTTTTTCATTCAATTGCATCGATTAACGAACGCAACTCTTCTCCCTTGGCATCGCATCTTGTTTTCAACCTCCCCTTCCTCTCTGATTGACGCTTGCTTGCCTCTTGCCTCATACTAGTTCCTGCGCCGGGCTAACTCCTGCACTCATTATCTGACTTGGCCTTCTTTTCAATCTTCCTCTCGCAATAGTAATCATTCTGTAGTCCAATAATCGTTTACTTTGGTTCTCAGTTCGGCTGTATTTTCTTCGCGCCATTGCCACCTCTGCTGCCTCCCCTTTCTCTCGTTCCACCTCTCTAACCTACCTCTCACAGAAGATATCGCAAGTATCTCGGCTAATATTCTCGTCATATCTTCTCCATTTATCTTTTCTGGCTTATCTTTCTATTATCTCTTCGGCTATTTGTGTTTTGTTTAGCATTTCAATACTGAGCACTTGCTGAAAAAAAAATGACTAAACATTGGCCGGAGAGAAAAAGAGGACTTGGACATTGCTTTAGAACAGTATTATTTTATGTTTTACGCTCGTCTTATAGTACGCTACTAATAGATTTTGACCTTTAATTTTTGGGGAAGAAAAGTGCGGATTTAAAACTCGAGGATTTAGCGGTATCTATGTATTTTCGCCCTTGGTCAAGGATGGCCACTAAAGTTATTCTATCCTGTGATTGGTTGGTTCCAGCAGAGAGGCTCGTAAGACACGAGACGATACTTTCTAAATTTTGTGTCATGACACTTGTGTGTGTGACTGAGTAATCTCTAGGATTGTCTTGAAATTAAGCCCAAATCCGATGAGGTTTTAACAAGATATAGTTTGGATTAACCCTCAATGCGTCGAAATCGAACCGAAGAGATTCATTATGTATCGTCATCGAACGCACCTTTGGTTGAATCTAAATGAAAGTAGACGAGAAATATCTTTTTTATGATAGTTTATTCTCTCTTGCCAAACGGAACAATAAGAGGGGGCGTGGCTAGGGCGTTGCTGGGCGTTGAGGGCGGTGCCATTCCCTTAATGGAAAATCAAGAACAGCATCGAAATGGCGTGAACTGGATACCGGTCATTTCTAAGGAAGCGCGTAATTTCATTGTTGGAAGATGAATGTCGATATCAATAAGTTGTCGTCTCTTATTTGCTTCAGCAACAACAATTATTTTTGGTTTCGAAATCGTAAATCGGTTAACAACCTTGAAAATGATGCATTTTTTGTTTAATTTAAAAAAAAAGAAAATGAGAAAATAGAATCATGACAGGACAAAGTTGATTGGAAATACACAATTTGAGGAAAGGAAAACGAGTTTGTAAGTTTATTTTGTTTTATGGTGAGCACTGCCAATGTTGTCGTCCTGTCTTTCATTTTAAAAAACGAATTAGCAATTAATCGATAATTTATGGTGCATTATTATTTGTCCTAAGTCGAAACGCAGTAAACATAATGAGCATAAGAAAAAAGAGAAAAGAAAAAAAGAAATAATATTACAACATTTATTTATTTTTAATACATCTCTTAAACTACTCATGCAACACTCCACTTAGAACTTTACCTGGCTAGACGCGGTCGAGAGGGCCCCTCCGATCAATCGCTTGGCCTGCGTCAAGCCCTGAGCACCTATATGAATTTTCCCGACCTTTATGGCAACGCCCATCTTTTTATCAATACCCTGGTGCTAGCAAGGCGGTGGCTGCGCGGGTCTACATGTCATGAAGAATGACGTTAAGCTCTATCTGATGGTGCAAGGTTCGCAGTTTTGAAAGGTTGGGAATGTGTAGCACACGCCCTTCATCACGCAATTTCTCCCCTGGCCAGGTAGTGGTAGTATCTGTTAGGTCCAATCTATGGGTTAAATAGAAAAACCTGAGTTGATAAACAATATTGTATTATGCATTAAATAATGAATTTAATTCTCAAAACTTTGTCGCATTAAAACATTTTGAATCCAAAGTTAACCAATAGCCAAGTATCGGGCATAAAATAACCCAAGGGATTGACCATGCCGTAAATCCAACACCAAACCAAGACTAAAAACTACTTTTTTCCGTCAATTTTTTTGCTCAAATATGGCGAACAACAGTAACAGCACTGTCTAAGTGACGTAAAATCCGTAAAATCTTTTCTTGCGTTCGCTCTTCTTGTCATTTAAGAATGGCCCTGGGTATCTATAATAAAGGCCCAGGTATTTATTCCTTTGATGAAATTTCCGCTGAGAGCTTTGGTTTCTAGGAGTTTTAATTGTTCTTCTTGGTTGATTAAAGAAGTCTGGTATTGTTTTTCTAGGGCCAGTGATAGAATCGCATTCCCCCACTATTAATGTCAAATTTCCAAAGTTTAATGTCAAGCCCCTAGCACCAACTATTGACTTAATGGCAACGCCTTTTCCTATTCTATATGTGCTAGAAAGGCGGCTGAGGGTCTTAAGATCCTGGGAATGAATGTTAAACTCTGAGGTGAGGTTACAGTTCTGGAGGTCTGGGAAAATGTGGGGCATTCATCATTACCACTGCCTGGAGTGGAATACCGTGTTAAGAGTTTCATCTATCGGTTAATAGGAAAATTGTTTTAAAAAAACTTCCAACCCATCCATCACTTAAACAAACTTGAACGTTGCATTATAAACTTATCACTTAAACTGAGGAACCAAAATCTGAAGAAAAAAAAAACAAAAAAACAAAAAAAAAAAACTACTGTCAAATCATTAAAAATTCTTGAAAAAAAAGGACATAAATAATTTGATCCAACTTCATAACCTACCGCTTGCATAAAATAATCTTGGATGGATTGACATACTGTTAAAATCAATCAATAACGGTAGGAGGTCCTGGTCCACGGCACCAAATGAGGATATGTAACATTTGTAAAAATTGTTTTTAAAAAACTTCCAACCATCCCATCGCTTATAAACAACTTGAACGTGCACTAAAACTTCTCACTTAAACTGAGGAACCAAAATCTGAAAAAAAAAGAAAGAAAAGCAACAAAGACATAACAATGAATTTGACCATCCCTCACGACCTACTACTTGGCATGAAATAATCTTGGATGGGTTGAGATACCGTTAAATTCAGGAGGTCCTGTGGTCACGGCACCAAATGCATTAAAAGATAATGAAGTTGGTAAGATAAATCACTATTTCTTTGGTGTGTGTATGTTGTGTGTGTGTGAGTGATGAGAGAGAGAGAGAGAGAGAGAGAGAAGAGAGAGAGAGAGAGAAAGAAAAGAGAGAGAGAGAGCTTCTCAGTGAAAATTTTTTTTTTTTGGGTGGTGGGGGGGAAGAATTTTTATTAAAATCCTTGTCACCATTTTAGGGTTCAGTTGTTCTGTAGATTTCCGCTGTAATATATAATTCCAAGTCTGTAGGTTTCCTCTGGTGATAATCCAAAAGATGGGTCTTCCTAGCAGTAAGTCAACTAGCATTTGTTTTGAGACAGTCGCAGACGATCTTAAATGCTTTCTGTCCTCATCTTTCCTTGGCCAATTTTAAAACACTGTCTTTAGAAAGTTCATAAACAGAAGTGATGATTTTGCGTGCATCTTATACTACCAACAATGTTATATATACAGTTTGGTATACAGATAGGATCTAAAAATTAACTGTGTCAAACAAAAATAAAATGTAGTAAATAAGAATTTTAAAAGTCAAGGGAAAAGACCCAGATACCTGAAAAGAATGTGTAAAGGTGTAGTGTGGTCACAGCGCCATAAAAGGCTTAAGTCGTCTAGTAGTAGGACCGGTTAGCTTAGTAGGTCACACACAAGCAGCAGCATACAACATAGGTAGTGGTTAAAAATAAAGAACACAAGATTTTATTGTTTTTTTTTCCTTTGAGCCTCAGTTTTTATTAACTCAAGTACAAGCCTGGAAGGACAGACTGAAACTCCCGACTGTCCTCTTAGCCACTCAGCTCCAACTGTCTCCTTCACTCCTCACCCTGTTGGCACTTTTCGACCAATCAGAGGCGAACAGGTCAGCAATTCCCACGTCATCCTTAATCTAGTTTATTTCACTATTACATAATGTATAGCTAAAAATCTTGATTTTTCATATTTCATTAATTTACATTTATATAAAATATATGAATCCCCATTCTAGTAGATGTTAATTGTTCTAAATGTGTATCCATGGAAAATATATAAACCGGCCCTTCGTGAGTCCCGGGCATGTTTCTCTACTCACCCCCCCCTCCAAGCCGGTCGTGTGATTCGGTGGTAGAATGTGCCGGCATTGGTTCTTGCAATCAACAACCGGAATAATCTTCACCATTTTCAGTCACCGAATAAGCGTTGGGAGAGAGAGAGAAGAGAGAGAGAGAGAGAGAGAGAGAGAGAGAGAGAGAGAGAGAAAGGGGGTTGGGGGTTGGAAGTGGGTGTGGTTGGAAAGAGAGTGAGAGAGAGGAAGAAGCTACATATATATCAAGAGAGAGGAGAGAGAGTGTTTGGAGACATTGCATGTATGAGAGAGAGAGAGAGAAGAGAGAGAGAGAGAGAGAGAGAGAGAGAGAGAGAGAGAGAAAGAAAATGTGCGGAAAAAAAAATAGGAAGGTAATGGAAGTGGGTGTGGTTAAAAAGGAAAAAAAGAGGAGAGAGAGAGAAGAGAAATGATTCACAACACACACATATATATATATAAAGAGAGAGAGAGAGTAAGAGAGAAATGCTACACACACACACACAAACACACACATATATATATATAATATATATATATATATATTATAAAGTTGAAAAATGTAAGTGAATCCGACAATATTTTGAAAAAGATAAATAAATAAATATATAAATATACAAGAATACATAAATATATATTTATAGCATGGAAGGGATTCTGTGCTGATGAATGCCTGTAAGGGCGGAGAATCACTTCTATAAAATAAATACACACACTTATATATATATATATATATATATATATATATATATATATATTGTGTGTGTGTGTGTGTGTGTGTGTGTGTGGTAGGGGTCTGGTGCTCCACCACACACGGTAAAAACACACCTCTCGGTCTAGCGCTAGTGAAAAGGGGATGACTCCCTCGCTGTCTGGCTGATACTGTTTGTTGAACTCGACAAACAATTCTTGTCTGAGAAGCTTCTTTTCTATCCTTTTTAATTGTCTGGCCAATTTTTTATATTCCAACCTGAATAAAAAAAAGATGGCCAGACAATATGAAAGAATATATATGAAACTTGTCAGACCAAGAATTATCCATCGAGTTCAACAATACATGCATATATATATAATATATATATATATATATATATATATAATATCACGCGCTAAGGAAGAAAAAAGAGAAGGGAATTTTATGGGCTTTTTCTTACATTGTGATTAAACTTCCACATCATTAAATTGTAAGAAGAAATTTTTTGAGTTGGTTCATGTGCTATAAGAGAACCGACGAAAATGCACTGGTGAAATAGTTTATTCATTTGTTGAATTAATACCATTTTCTGGTATCCATAAGTGTATTAATACATATTTTGTCTGTACACCAGACATATCAGCTCTTCATTTGGGAGTTAACATATAACTGATTTTGGTTTGGTTTTGTTTTACGGCATATCAACCTCAGTGGGTCATTTAATGCCGATAAAGTTTTTAAATAAATCAATTCTTAATGGATAATACAATTTTGTTTATAAACTCATGTTTTCCTGTTTTCTATTTAACCCATAAATGGGACCCTAACAGGTACTACCACTCTGGGTCAGAGTGGACCAGGGAGCAATGGTGATGAAGGGGTGCTCCACATTCCCCAAACCTCCAAAACTGGAACCTCACCATCAGATAGAGTTTAACGTCATTCCCAGGACATGTAGACCCTCACCTACCACCTTCTAGCACCCATATGATAAAAAGGAGTTGGGGCTTGCCATAAGGACAATAGGGTTGGGAAAATCATATAGGTGCTAGGGCTTGACGTGACCAGCCGATTGATCGGAGGGGGCCTCTCCAACATATAACTGAGAGCAAATTAACTACTGAATGCGATTATGAACCTTTCACTGTGTAATGGCCACTGACTAAGAAGCAGAGATCTGACGCAGATCTTTATTTGTTTATTGATTTTAACGGCATATCAACCCGTCTGGGGTTATGTCACGCCTAACTGAAAGTTATACATATCGTGTATTTATATTTATAGTTTTTGGTAATTGGGTTTTAAAAATGTGTTAACATTATTGGGCATTATGTTGTATGGTATTGATTTGTTTCATGTCTATATTCTATGGTATAATTTTATTTTCCTCAAACAAAGAGAGAATATTCCCCATGTTGACATTTTCAAATAGATCTTTCATATTGTTTGCTTGACGTAGAGTAGCGGCTTGTAATCACAGCCCTAGAAAAACATATAGCCGCGTGAAAATTACTTATATCAAATAGAAATACTTGACGCCACATAACTGTGCACAAACACGATTATTATTATTACTATCATTATTATTATTATTATTATTATTATTATTATTATTATTATCATTATTATTATTATTATTATTATTAGTTTTTCACAACAGCATTAGCTGATGGTATTTCCCTAGAGTCTGAGTGACAACAAGTCTCCTCATGTCTCCAGGACTCCTCTGAGTATTCTGGCAGATTGCAGCAGTGCAGTATTCTGTATGGTCTCAATTCTCCCTCTGATTTCCAGACTTTGCAAACTTTTTTTCCAATCTTTTTGAGACCGTTCCAAGTGTACTAACTACAATTGCTATTACTTTGACTTTCATACTCCATAACTTTTTCAGTTTCCTGGCAAGGTCCAGGTATTTGTCCATTTTTCCGTTTTCCTTCATCTTCACCCTGTGATCTGCTGGAACTGCAAAATCCACCAGTTGACAAGTTGTTTCTTTTTTCTTAATCAACACTAAATCTGGTCTTTTTGTTGGGATAAGGTAATCCGTTTTTATCTCAAAGTCTTAGAGAATTGTATGCGTTTCATTCTCAAGAACAGATTCTGGTTTATGCATATACCATTTTGTTGTATGGTCAAAATTTAATTTTTTGCATAATTCCCAGTGGATCACCTTCCCAACCCAGTCGTGTCTAGTTTTGTACTCCCGTTGTGCCAGTTTACTACATTCGCATAGTACATGGTTTACAGTCTCATCTCTATCAGCACATAGTCTACATTTACTATTTTGTTGGGTCTTATCAATTTTTACTTTGATATAGTTTGTCCTTATGGCATTATTCTGTGCAGCAATTATTATTATTATTATTATTATTATTATTATTGCGTGCAATTTGATAATTGTTTGTTGTGTACTTAGTAGTGCTTTCGTGTGTACCGAAACTCTGACATCCCCGCCGTATGTTTCCCCAAATCTGTACACCGATTTTAGGACCAGTGAGATTAAATTTAAATTATTGGCATTTTCATATTACTTTGTTGATATTTAGCTTGCTACAATAGTGGGGCACTCAGTAAGGATCAAGTTCATTATTGTTAACATATGTTGTAGAGTAGCTAATACACCTTTATGGAACGACCAAATATGAACGGCATGGCTTGATCATGCCAGGAGGATGGACAAAGGCCGCACCCCCAAAAACCTACTGTATGGTGAATTAGTAGAAGGCTCCCGACCGGTAGGAAGACGACGCCGACGCTTCAAAGATGCTTGCAAGAGAGACGCACAGACACACCACACCAACGCATGGGAGGCTTGTACGACCTGGCGACTCCCCGTCAAACAAGGAACGGAAAGGAGTGAAAAAGAAAGGAAAGACGTCGCCACAGAAAAGAGAGCCAGAAGGAAGGAGAGACAACAGCAACCCCAGCAAGCATTACTGTTTGTATGCAGTCACTGCACCAGAGATAGTCATTTAAAAATTTGTCTGTTCAGCCACCTTGTCAAACAAGAAATGGAAAGGAGTGAAAAGGAAAGGAAAGAAGTTGCCACAGAAAAGAGAGCCAGATAGAAGGAGAGACAACATCATCTCCAGCAAGCATCACTGTTTGTTTGTAGTCACTACACCAGAAATTGCCATTCAAAAATTGGTCTGTTCAGCCAATCACGCAGTTGCAGATGAAAAATGGACACTATCATATTATCATAATAAAGTAAAAACAAATAAAAAAATTAAAAAATCCTAACATCTCTCTCCAGATAAACAAAACAAAAAACAAAAACAAATACTACACTATATCTATCAATATAATGAATAGTGACTTTTTTCCCATTTGTTTATTTCTTTCTTTGTAACTTCCACAAGGATGAGAGTGTAGTATCTTTGCTTTACTTAGGAAACCTAATTTATGATGAAAAAAAGTAAAACTAAAAAAAAAATTATCATTTATATACTTATATTTTTTTTCTATTTTGTATTTATTTGAGAAAATATTAAGTTTATACTCTTCAAAATACTTGTTTTCATCTGTATATTTTATATCTTTTAATTTTTAGACTATGGCATTTCAACATTCTGATCTTAGGTAGAAGTGCCAATCCACATGTAAATAACCTAGTCCTTTTTTTATACTTTTCATCTAATATTTCTCAAAATTTGAAAAGGTACTCTTCGCGGAGAACCTTACAGTATAAAATCCATACGTTTTACCAATATAGTCAGTTTGTTTCAGATACTGATTTGGGAATATAGGTTTTTTTTTAGTTGACCTTCATTTCTAGTTTTAAAATTACAACATTTTTATAATGCTTTTAAGAACAATATTATTTTCTGATTAAGCTGAATTATTACAGTATAAGTCTGAACATAAATCAATAGAAAAGTACTATAATAATATTTCTATTCAGAATGCTTTTTAAAAATAAAAAAATGTTAGAAATGTCCTTTAGAGGTTTCCTGTATATTTTTCCAAGAGTGCCCATTAATTATTAATTCACCTGAAATAAACAACAAATTCTATGTTAAAATTATATTTCAAAACCGAGCACTTCAATCGGCCATTATTTTTGTAACAACCTAATATATATATGAGGTGTGGTAAAAGGAAGAATTAACAAAAATGATGACTCAAACAAGTCCAAGTGGGGGAGAAATATTTCGTTCTTCTTAAGCGAAGAACTTCTTCAGTCGATATGACTTTTTATTCAAAGCAAAATACGTACATTTGTGTTTATAGAAGAGAAAGTTTTGCTTTGAATAAAAAGTCACATTGACTGAGGATGTTCTTCGCGTCAGAAGAACGAAATATTTCTCCCACACTTGGACTTGTTTGAGTCATCATTCTTGTTCATTCTTCCTTTTGTTACATAATCATTAGATACCTAATGATTATGACAATAGTGTAGAAATCATTATGGCGATCAGACAGCTGATGGCCTTGAGAGTGAGTGACAGCGTTTGACCTCACTCTCACCTTGCGTTCTGGGGGAACCGTGAGAAACGGAACCCCGATAGAAAGCCCCTTCCGGTTTAAGGGGCAAGTAAGCAGTTAGTGGCAGTTAGAACTTAGAAGCGAAGCTAGCAAGATGTGAGTCTCACTGCGCAGTTGTCTGGTCTGGGGAAACTACGAATAAAGTAACATCATCGTAAATCGAAGTCTTGTTGTTATTACTAAAAGCTAACAATAGCACAAGGCTTCTGATAAGGAATGATCCCTAGCAGGAACCAGACCCGGAATCCCCATATAAGAAAGACCAGACCTGTAGAAGATATACCAGATCCGGCCAGAAGAGTAGACGACCAGAGTAAGAAGTAAGAGAAGTATATAACATAGATATGTAGTGCCAGTAAAGAGGTATGCAACACTTTTATTATTCCTCATACTGTCGGATTTTACTCCAAACCTCCTATCTTCATATATATATATATATATATATATATATATATATATATATATGTATATGCAGTGATTATATATAAAAAAGGATTCAGATGAGATCTTGTTTCACCCTGGGAATTTTTTTTTAAACCCACAGGAAATCTTGTTCGTTTAAGGAAAAAAGAGGAAAAGGGTACAGAATGTGATTCCTGTACAACCTGGTTGAAATCTAAGGAAAGAGTTAAAAAAGAATGGTTTCTCTATTCATAATATCTTATATCCTGATTTTTTAAATATAACCCACAATTTTTTAACGAAAATTTAAAGGCAAAGCATTAAATAACCCTTTTTTTAAAATTTTGACTTTATATACTTTACCTAGAGATCTTAATAAAATGCCTGGTAATTCTATTCAAACGTATATAAACAAATGTGGTGGGATATGTTGTTAACTTATTTGTTTTATTCTTCAAGTTACAGCCTAGCATTCAACGGAGAGGCCATCGTGCTGCAAGGCAGACCTTTTTATCAGTTAATAATTCCCCGTTGATACCAGTTCTCGTCATTCGAGGCGAAGAACTCTTTAACTGAAGCTTCAACCTCCTCTTGCTTGTCTAAGTGTCTCGAACGCAGGAAGTGAGTCGTGGATCAAAACAAATATAACCTGTGGGAGGCGGATAGATCCGGACTAGATGCTAGGTGTGGCATTCTGGAAATTAACACGTACTTTAAATATACGCTCCTACATTTGGGCGCTGGTAGATGTCGTCAGTGATGGAGTATGCATGGGTCACTGGGAAGTTTCGGGTCTTTCAACATCAGACTTCCCTCGCCATGCTGACCCTATCAGAAATATTGCAACATTTTTGACCCGCCCTAGTATAAAAAAATGACGCTAACTACTAAACATTTTGGCAACTTGGGATTAAGTGCCTGATCAAGTCTTTCATCAATTGGTTAAAGAATCGGATTTTATAAGTATTTAAAAATGGATAGTGCTGCAAAAATAGATAAATAATTTGTTTCATAGTTTGCTTGAAGCATTTGTGGATAATTGGTTTGTAGATTGATTTTGAAGGCTTATCACAATGGGAAGGAAGAAAAGGTAACGAGTATGTTGTTCATTTACCTGTATTTTTAACATAAAAATAAAAATAAAGGTAATTGAACAATATACTTATTAATCTAAAAACCATATATATATATATATATATATATATATATGTAAACAAATCTAGCTATTTTCAGCCGACAGTATTTGGGAGAATATGTGCTTAATTGAAGTCTGACCTAATTAACCCTAATCCCGCCTAATTAATGAATTAACTTTCAAAAAATTAGGTCTGACTTCAATTAAGCACATATTCTCCCATATATATATATATATATATATATATATATATATATATATATATATGAAAGTTAATCTGACAGTATGAATTTAACTTTTTTTTGTTGTTGTTGAAAAAACAAATGATGTTAATAGTTTGCTGACAGAATCTGTTTCGACCGTTTTAATAGAGCGGTCTTCATCAAGAGCAACATATGAAGGAAAGACGGAATAAATAACCGTTAGAATAGGAGGTACAAACGATGCTGGAATTTAAAAAGATGCGTATTCTGTGTTAAAAATAAAATTAATTTTATTTTAATAAAATCCGAAGCATTATAATCCATAATAAAAGAATTATAATGCTTTCAATTATAAAGTATCAAAGAATTATAATGCTTCTGATTTTTAAAAAAAAAATTAATTTTATTTTTAACAAGAATACGCATTTTTTAAAAATTCCAGCATCGAACACCAGCGTTCGTTTTTACCTCCTATCTAACGGTTATATTTATTCCGTCTTTCATTCCGATGTTGCTCTTGATGAAGACCGATCTATTAAAACGGTCGAAACAGATTCTGTCAGCAAACTATTAACATCATTTGTTTTTTTTTTTTTAAAGTTAAATTCATATATATATATATATATATATATATATATATATGTGTGTGTGGTGTGTGTGTGTGTGTGTGTGTGTGTGTGCTTAATTGAAGTCGTACCTAATTTTGAAAGTTAATTAATTAATAATTAATTAATTAGGTGGTAACTTCAAAATTAGGTACGACTTCAATTAAGCACATATTCTCCCAAAGTTTGTCGGCTAAAAAAAAGCCATATCATAAACACACCGCTTGTGTATTTACTTCTCATATATATATATATATATATATATATATATATAATGGAGGTGCGTGATGTAATGGTCGACAATGTGAAGGAAGAAATAGTAACGAGTATGTTGTTCATTTTTACTGTATTTTCCTTTTTTTGACGTTTCCTTTATATATCGGGATTTATATCCCATCTTCAGAGGACTTCGGAGCCCATAACTGGATTTTTATGGATGTCCGTATTACTCCATGATAGTGTGGAAACGTGTGTCTTTCTCTGTTTGTTTATAGTGTTTGAATGTATTCATATTCCAGTGAAAAAAAAATCGTGCTTTTTAAAGTCAGCGTTTGTTTTAAAAAAAAACGATATATATGAAAAAAAAATATTTGAAACGGAAGTTTTAAAAAATATAATGAAAAATGGCCATAGATAAAAATAAATAAATAAAATAAGAGAAAAATGAGTCTGTGTATTTCACTGTTCTAATATAAGACAGTAAAATTAAAAGAAAGGGACAGAAATTGATAAGTATAAGGACATTGCTTGAGAGCTGAAAAAGGGGTTGTGCCAATTATTGTTCGAGCACTGGGAACAAAAAAAATACTGCACGTTAGAACATTGATACATTCAAAATTTATAAAACAAATGAAACGAAAATTCATGCGTTTTTGAGCACGATATGACGCTGCACGTTCGGATATTAACCCATCCAAACATTGTGATAAACCTTCAAAATCAATCTAAAAACCAAATAGATAAATAATTTAAATAACAATATTTTTCTACATCAAATCCAATAATAAAAAAATTTTCAATGAGTATAAAATTGCGGAGAACAACGAAGATGAGTCAAAAAGTAATCCATTTTGTATAGGACAGGTATAATTACCAACACAGTAACATGTATCATATATCAAAACGAAGCTCTTCCTCTGTGGATCACATCCCTACTCCTCCACATAGTCACCGTTTCTCTCAATACCAAGATTCCACCTTCGAATGAGAGCATGTATCCCCGCCCCGTAAAATTCTGTTGACCGTTCTTTGAGCCACTTCTTCACGACAGATTTCATTTCCTCGTCACTGAAATAATGTTTGCATCTCTTCGCTCCCATGAAAAGGGTTTGTGAGGCAAACATTATTCCAGTGATGAGGAAATGAAATCTGCCGTGAAGAAGTGGCTCAAAGAACAGTCAATATAATTTTACGGGGCAGGGATACATGCTCTCATTCGATGATGGAACATTGCTCTTGAGAAAAACGCTGATTATGTGAAGAAGTAGGGATGTGATCCACAGAGGACAAGCTTCATTTTAATGTGTGATACATGTTCCTGTTGGTAATTATATATGTCGTAAACAAAACGGCATTACTTTTTGAATCACCCTCATATTTACTGATTGATACCTTTTCATCAAAATACGAAGAATGTCCGAAAAGTAAGGTAAAAACATTTACTTATCCAACATGGTTGATACTATACAAATAAGACATTGGTAACAAGTTACCCGGACTACTATGCTACTTTTTTTTACTTGTCGAAGCGCTCGTATGTCCTCCTCTAGGGGTCAAGTGAGTAAATTCAATATTGCATCTCTACAGCAACAGCGTCATTTGTGTGTAACTGCTTCTTTGATAAATGTTGTTTGAGGAACCCCTGTAGATAATTATCTGAGGGGCCGGACTTTGAGGGTGAATAAGGTAAAGCATTCAAATCCATAGCATTCTTGAAAAAAAAAGGCTTTACGACCCAATAATATTTTTCTGATATCCCAACTTTCCGTGGACGATATCACAGTCCACTCAACTTCGGAAATTATGTCCCACAACCCTATCACGATTTTTTTTCGCATCGTACGTCTGTTTTACCATTGTTTTAAGGTGCCTTTTTTTTTTTTTGGTGACACGTGTGCGCTCAATATTAAGGCTGTTCTGGCTGTTACAGGAAGTATTGGATACCTCTTGTTTTCTTTGAGTTTACAGCATTCACAATGCCCATCTCTACCTTACGTTTCGGACATAATGATGAGACCTAATAGGTAATTTTTGCCTGAGTTTAAAGTTTTGTGGCACTCTGGATATTCAATGAGCTCTCTACAGAGAAAAAGAAAAAAAACAAAGATTCGTGCCAAATTCAATATTCCCCACCCCCCAACACTCACTCACACTGAACAGGGAATCGCTGGGATTTGTACGGAGGTGTCCGCGGCTGTATAGGTACTGACGTGTCTCAAACGTATAACCCGGAGGTTTAATCCAGTGGTTTCAAACTGTGGGGTCTGCACACGCACCTGCATGGATCTGCACGTGATGCAAGGGTGCCTTGAAATTTTATATCATCTGATTAGCGATAAACCCCAAATTCGTATTTCTAGTTACGACCGTGTTTCCCCAAAAATAAGACAGGGCTTATATTAATTTTCATACCGAAATCTAACACTAGGTATTATTTTCGGTGTCTAATTCTTCATATATCGAAAAATGACATTACGAAGTAGAAAATTACGAAATTTCTAAATAAACAGAAATTACGAAAAACAATCTACATTTATTTCCAATTAACATGTTCTTTTTTATCAAAAACTGATTAAGGACAATTTATTTAATAATCTTCATACAATGACTGCTATTTACACAGTAGGATTGCAACCAACAAAGCCTTCATCAGATGATGACTCTGGGTTCAGGCATGATTTCAACCGAGGCATCATTACCACTAACCCAGAGCGCCCCAGCAGTATCTCATGATACACCAGACTTTGTCGGTTTGAAGTCACAATATAGGACTGCCATATCCACGCTGATGCGGTTAGAGCTTTCTCCTGTATCTTTTTTAAGTATTTCCCCTTGTCTGGTGGAGAAAGTCCAAAAAATAATTTAAAAATAATCATATCATCATCTCTAGAATATCATTGTTCTATTTTTAAGAATGTGACCGGGTTTCCCCGAAAATAAAACAGGGTTTATATTAATTTTCACTCCGAAATATAACACTAGGGCTTATTTTTAGGGCTTATTTTAGGACAATGCCGTGTGTCTGCGTTGCATGATGTGATTGTGAAAATGCTTATTTCTTTCGTTTATCTCCCGCTCTCAACTAGGACTTATTCTAATGGAAGGGCTTATATTAAAATCATCCTGAAAAAAACACGAGAGATATTATTTTGCAGGTAGGTCTTATTTTCGGGGTAACACGTTATCACCAAGAATTGACAATTTGTGCCAACCAAGGCAAGCACATCTCTCTCACAAAATGTCATTGTATAGAATAAGTATTGAATGTAATTTTCATTATGTATTTTGGATGAATTTTTATTTTTATTTATATGGGGTCCATGAAACCTTTAATAGAAAGGGACCCGACACCACAAAAGTTTGAAAACCACTGATTTAAATAGATTTTCGGTTAAATCGAACTTAAGGGACCTAAATTCCACCATCGTATGTCCCCCCATCGAAATTTTTAAAAAATACAAAAAATCAGGCAATTAACCAAATTTAATGAAATTTTCAGTGTTGATATATTAATGAATAAAATATATAATACACCAGTTATTTTATTTTAAAACTTTTACATTTTTTCAGTTCAATTAACTTTGAATCACGTAACTTTGAGAATCTTTGTTACGCCTCAAAGATATGTAGTTCAAAGTTAATTGACCTGAAAAAATGTAAAAGTTTTTAAATAAAATAATTGGTGCATTATATTTTGTATTCATTAATATATTAACACTGAACATCTCATTAAATTTGGTTAACTCCCTGATTTCTGGTATTTTCTTTTCTTTCGGAGGGGTGACATACGATGGTGGAATTTATGTCTGTTAAGTTCGATTTAACCAGCTTTTCTCTTTGGGGTCATTTTCCTTGAAGAAATAACGCAAACGACAATGATAAAAACAACAAACATTATTATTATTATTATTATTATTATTATTATTATTATTATTATTATTATTTTATTATTCAACTTTTTTATTTGCTGTTTGATGTAATTCTTTACCATTTAAATTGAGATCTGAATTAAAGGAAATTTTTCTACGGAATTTATTCAGCGTATTACTTGTTTTATTTATTTGTAAAGTCTCCTAGGGCATCTTCCTTTTCTACTATTTTCTCACGTCTGTGTAACGGTGAATGGTACAAGGGCATTCAGTCTGGAGTATAGCGCTTATGGTCAATGGTAAGATATCACCCAGTCTAAAAGTTATCCTAGGGCATCTCTCCCTTTTCTCCAATTTTCTCGCGTCTGTCGTAAGCATAACGCTCACCCTGGATTATGGGGCTTATAGTGTATAGTAAGATAACACTTAATCTGGAATATGCTGCATACAGTGTATGGTAAGATTGCACTCAGTCTGGAATATAGATCATACAGTGTATGGTAAAGTAATGTTCATTCTGGAATTCTGGAATTTATTGATTTTAACGGCATATCAACCCGTCTGGGCTTATGTCATGCCTAACGGTTAGGAAGTAATATAAGTAAGTAAAGTCGACGGGGCGCACAAAGTCGGTATCAGCCAGTCATCGAGGGAGTCTATCCCCTTTTCAATAGCGCTAGACCAAGGAGCTTGTTTTAGCATCTGAGATAGAGCGCCACACCTACCATCCAGCTCCTTACTTTACCGCACAGATCCCTGTGCTACTCATACGCTGAGTTGGCGAGGACCGGTATCGAACTAGGAACATTGTGGTTTCTAGCCAAACGCTCTGCCGACTGAGCTAACCAGGCCCCTTAAAAGTGGTTTACACCTGCGTCGGCCGGGAGTCGAACCCGGATCGACTGCTTGGAAGGCAACCATGCTAACCGTTGATGTGTTAGCACCATTAGGGATCTTGTTGTATGGTATTGATTAAGTTCATGTCTATATTCTATGGTATAATTTTGTTTCCCTCAAAAAGGAGAGAATGTTTTCCGCTCGAGTAGGGTGTGACACAGGATCAATTTCTTAAGCGGAGTTTAACAGATTTGGATTCAGAGTTTTCCTTCTCCTAGACTGGTTGCCTAACCAAGTTTAAAGAATCCAGTCTGCCCTACTATTTACCCAGAGCTGAAGGAAGAATAGTTGGATTCATACCTTTCCCAAGCGTATCAGTGCTATGTGAAATGCAAACAGCCTTGACCAGGATTTGAAGTCGGGTCGTTGTGTTGTGTCCGTTTCCGGTGACAGTAACCATTACAAGACACGCCTATATACTGGCTTAATAGAGCTTATGGTATATGGTAAGATAAAGCTCATTCTGGATTATAGTGCTCACACTGTATGGTAAGAGAGCACCCTGATTTGTAGATATTACAGGGTATGTTAAGAATAGCACTCATTCTAGAATATAGTGGTCACACTGTATGATAAGATAGTAAGTAAGTAAAGTCGTCGGGGCGGCCTAATGTCGGTATCGGCCATGCAGCGAGGGAGTCTATCCTATTTTCACTAGCGCTAGACCAAGGAGATTATTTGAGCATCTGAGGTAGAGCGCCACACCTAACATCAGCTCCTTACTTTACCGCACAGATCCCTGTGCTACTCATACGCTGAATTAGCGAGGGCGGGTATCGAACTAGGAACCTTGTGGTTTCTAGCTGAACGCTCTACCGACTGAGCTAAATAGCTTATGGTGTATTTTAAGATATCACACATTCTGGAATATATTTATGGTGTATGTTAAGATAGCGCCCATTCTAGAATATAGTGCTCACCGTGTATGGTAAGATAGCACTCTGATTTATAGACCTTATGGTGTATACTAAGGTAGCACATTTTCTGGAATGTATTCATGTTGTATGCCAAGATAGCACTCATTCTGAAATATATAGCTGACAGTGTATGGTATATACATTTATACGATATATAAGTTTATGGTTTTAACCTAAGATAGCACCAATTTTCGAATATATTTATAGTGTATGTTAAGACAGCGCTCATTCTGGAACATAGTGCTCACAGTGTATGGTAAGAGAGCACTCAGTCAGATGTATAGAGCTTATGGTGAATAGTAACATAGTCCCCTTTCTGCAATATACTTATGGTATATGTTAAGATAGCGCACATTCTAGAATATAGAGCTTACAGTTTATGGTAAGTAATCCGAGATATTGAGTTTATGCTGAATAGTAAAATAGTGCTCCTATATATAAGAGTTTATGGTTTTAACCTAAGATAGCACCAATTTTCGAATACACTTATGGTGTATGTTAAGACAGCGCTCATTCTGGAACATAGTGCTCACAGTGTATGGTAAGAGAGCACTCAGTCAGATATATAGAGCTTATGGTTAATAATAACATAGCCCCCCTTTCTGCAATATACTTATGGTATATGTTAAGATAGCGCAGGTTCTAGAATATAGAGCTTACAGTTTATGGTAAGTAATCCGAGATATTGAGATAGTAAAATAGTGCTCCTATGGATTTGAAGAGGGTAAGTATATTTAATTAATACCTTTTATTGCTTTTATTGTTGTTTTTATTATCGTTGTCGTTCGAACCTGTTATCATACATTGTTTTTTTTTGTTTTGTTTTGTTTTTTAAATATTTTATTATGTATTTAAATTCCTCTAAAGCGAACACGTCAGTAGTTTTTTAAACGCCCATCTGAAATCTTTGTTCATGAAGGCATATATCACAGGGTTCATACAGCTATTACCATATCCCAGCCAGGTTATAATAGATATCAGCATGGGGGATATCTGACAGTCTGCACAAAAGGGTAGAATAATATACATTAAAAAGAACGGAAGCCAAGATACGATAAAGACGCCCATTATTATCCCTAATGTCCGTAAAGCTTTTCGGTCGTTAGCCGAGTGTTCTAGTTTTTCTTGTCGTCCAGTCACAGCGCAACTATGGCGCGGGATGCTTTTTTTGATAGCGTTCGCTTGGACGTTAGCAATTCTCAAGATGGCCGCGTACGCGAACACCATAACGACGAAGGGGATATAGAAAGAAGTCATGGCGGACAGGACCGCGTAGATTTTGTTCACGGTCAGATCGCACTTGTTTGTGTCCGTGTAGAGCGTGTCCGGGTCGTCCGTAAACCAGCCGAGATAAATCGGGATGAAAGATATGAGAACGCTGCAAACCCAAACGGAGACGATCATGCAGGCGACGCGTCGATTGGACATCTTCATGGAGTAGACGAACGGCTTAGTGATGGCCCAGTAGCGGTCGAGCGAAATACAACAAAGATGCAGTATTGATGCTGTGCAGCACATGACGTCACAGGAACGCCAGAAATAGCAAAACACCCAGCCAAACCACCATTCCCCGCCGGTGAGATCGTAAATCAGGGAGAGCGGTAAAACCAAGATGGCCACTGTGACGTCGGCGAAAGCGAGGCTGCAGACGAAATAGTTCGTTGGAATTTTAAGCCGTTCGAAGCGGAGTACGGCAACCAAGACCAGGAGGTTGCCGACGAGAGTGATGAAGGCGATTATGCCGTAGGTTATGCCAAATGCAATTTGAAGTGAAAGTGATAGTTCGGTGGAGTCATTTACGAGGGACCGGTGAATGACGGTGAGGTTAGGTGAGTATGAATACATGATGGACTATTTTTTTTCTATTTTTTTTTTTTTTCCTTTTTTATGCACCGAATACTTTTTTCAAAATTACAATAAGTCTTTTTCGTGAGAAATCAATGCTATTATTATTATTATTATTATTATTATTATTATTATTATTATTATTATTATTATTATTATTTCACGCCATGTGAGTTTTTCGCATCAGCATTAGCTGATTGTCTTTCACTGGAGTCTGAGTGACAACAAGTTTCCACAGGTTTCCAGATTATTATTATTATTATTATTATTATTATTATATTATTATTATTATTATTATTATTATTCAATGTCATTTATCTAAGTAAAGCAACTACTCAAATTAGTCTCTAGCTTCACAAATATATAAACAGTATGTGTTTGTTTATTTGAAAATGCCTAAGTTTTGTCAAATTAGGTTTTTTCATGAAAAACTGATTGTTGAGACAAATTGGTAAAAACCAGGACCACCATGTTGAAATAGTGAAAAATAAAATGATTCCAAAAATGGATCTCCAAAGAAAAATCAGCGTTCTTCCTGGTTTTGAAGGGGCGAATTCTTGTAAAGTCTGTCGAGGTTTTCCATTTCCTTGTTCGAACTTAAAACAACTTGAAGACATTGGAAATAAAATGAAAATCAAGATTCAATAAAATCGATTAGAGGATAAAGATTTGGACTTATCTAACCCGTGTGGCAAGGGTTAAGATCTAAGTTTTCGTTAGATGATCCCGTCGGGATTTGGACTGGATCATGGGTTTCATTTTTTTTTTTTCTTTTCTTTTCTTTTTTTTTTTTTTTTTTTACACAAAAGTTTTCTTGCAGCAGTATGGCTTCTGGAAAAATAAATCTATTTTTGGATGGAGAATAATTTTTTTTTTTTTTTTTTTTTTTTTTAGTTTCGTTAATCTATAGAAGTCTCTCAGTTATTTTTTGGGGGGAGGGGGTATTTTTTCTTTTTCTTTTTTGAAAAATTTTTCAATAGTTTTTTTTTTTCAGCAGTATGGTTTCCGGAAAATAATTTAATAAATATATCTTAGTTTTGTTATCCACCAGATCTCTCTTAGTTTTTTCTATTTTTTTTTTTTTTTTTTTTCAACAGTTTTTTTTTTGTTGTTGTTGTTTTGTTTGCAGCAGTATGGTTTCTGGAAAATAACCTTTTTTAATGCAATATATTTCCTTTTTTTAGTTTTATGATTAACTAGAAATCTTTTATTTTCGTATTTATTTATTTTTTGATATTCTTTTTTTTTCTATTCTTTCGCGATCATTATTTTCTTGAGTCCCCGAAACAAAATTTGTCAAAATCAAACACTAAAAAAAAATATATATATGTGAGTTCGAAAGTGGCTGTGTCAAGTACCAGACTAATTAACACTCAGTACAATGGGATAGACTCCATCACTGTCCAGCTAATACTGACAATTGGCCACAACACAGAAGTTTATGCCCTGAAGTCAACCCTTGTTGGATCTCTCTCTCTCATATATATATATATATATATATATATATATATATATATATATATATATATATATATACTATCAATAATATCCACCTTAATTGTGCAGAATTGACTAATAGTCAAAGAAAGTTTTACATCAAGCGAATACCTTGCTTGTTGTGCTGTTTGATGGGTATGAGCTGTACGAAAAGTTACCACTTATATTTATGGAATTTACCAATAACAGGAGCCGGCATTTTCCAATCAAAAACTATATAGAATGCATTTAAGATTTTTGGTAAATTGTCTTAAAGTCAGTTCGACTTTTATTACAATAGAAGTCAAGAAAATCTTTTCAAATTCCTGAAAAAAAAATTTGTTTGTTTTTTTGTTTTTTTTTTTTGTTTGTGTTTTTTTATTCTCCAGAAAGGTTTCTTAAGATACCTGCTCTTCCGAAGTCGTCACTCATTTAATTACTGAGCGGTATCATCGCTGCTTAACTTCGGGGAGCAAGCAGAAACTGACCCTTTAACCATTACTTGAATATTTCTTTTATATACTAAAACTCAACTAAAGTTTAAAATTCCAGTTTCAAATCTACAACTTGGGATGAAATCTTTAAAAAAGATGCAAGTCCAATATGCTACTACATGTTTACTGATGGTCATAGACTAGTATTAATAGCGCAACTAGAGATCGAACTCGCTAATTACGATATCGCAGAACAGCTCGTTCGCCAATACACCACGGAGACAGTCCCCATAAGATTTTCACTTCATCTTCGAATATATGTATTTAGATATCCAACTGTTAAGGTAAAATATCCAACATGTAATTTCCGTGTAAATCCGGGCTCTTTTAGAATCCAAAAAAGTATAAGAAGTTCTTAGGTATAATTTTTCCCAACTCGTTCTCCACAGTAAGATATGATAGTGGTAATGGATCCGTGAAAAATTTGCTTGTAGATATGTAGGTATTTAACCAAACCGTTCGCTACGGGTAGGATGTGACACAAGATGGTAAATACAGAGCATCAAGCGAGGATCGAACTCGCTATTTAGTAGTGACAAACCTTCGATGAAATTGCTTGAAGATATGTAGGTATTAACCCAATCAGTCCAGTACAGGTAGGATGTGACAGAAGGTCACAATTGTGAGGCATCCAGCGAGGATCGAACTCGCTATTTAGTAGAAATAGATCTGCGACGAAGTTGCTTGAAGATATCCAGGTATTTATCCAATTCGCTCGCCACTGGTAGGATGTGACACAAGGTCACAAGTGTGGGGCATCCAGGAGGATAGAACTCGCTAATCAGTAGTAATAGATCTGCGATTATCCAATTCGCTCGCCACTGGTAGGTTGTGACACAAGGTCAGAAGTGTGGAACATCTAACTCGCTATTCAGTAATAACAGACCTGTTTAGAAGTCGTTTTGGGTGATGTTGCTATTTATCCAACCCGTTCGCTACGGGTAGGATGTGACACAAGCTCCTAAGCATGGGTCATCCAGTAAAAATCAAACTCGATATTCAATAGTAATGAATTACTCAACGATAAGGTGCCCTTTTTTAATCCAACCCATTCGCAATGGGTAAGATGCGACACAAGGTTGCAAGCATGGGACATCCAGTGATAATTGAACTAGCTATTCAGCAGTAATGATCTGCGAGACTAGCTTGCTTACCGCGGTGGGACGCCTGAAGTGTTTACTATCTACTGAGATGAGAGAAGGTATTTCAAGTGGGCATTTACCACCCTGATGTCACGTGTAGAATGCGACCCAAGGTCGTAAGTATGGGGTATTCAGTGAGGATCGAACTTGGTATTCAGTAATAATGGATCCGCAAAGATGTTCCGTTAGGATATCTACTCCGCAATGGGACGCCCAGTGAGAAACGAACTCAGTATTCAATAGCGATGGATCTGCGAGACTAGCTTGTTAACCATTACACTGCGATGGCGCCCAAGTTGCTTGAAGATATGTATAGCGATTTAAACCGAAGTGTTATTACAAATTAGTCAACCTGCTCTCGTAAAAAAAAAAAGAAATGTAATCGCAATGGATCTGCGAGACTAGCTTGTAAGCCATTACTCTGTGATCGGACGTCCAGTGAGGATCGAACTCTCTACTCAACAGCAATGGATCTGCGAGACTATCTTAATGACCATTACACTGTGATGGGACGTCCAGTGAGGATCGAACTTCGTTATTCAACATCAACGGGTCTTCGAGACTAGCTTGTTAACCACTTACCCGGTTCCAAGTTGCTCGTATAGTGATTCATACCGGAAGAATTATTACAAATTAATTGAGATGTTTTTGTCGCACAAAAGAAATCTCATAATCGCATTTCATCTTCTGGAACTTTGGTTACCATTTTTTTTCTTCTTCTTCCTAGAAGAATCTCTTCTGTTTTTAATCCAAAATGTCTTTGGAATTTCTTGTTTTGATTTCGGCGCGAAAAATCTACTTTTTCTGAAATTGCTATTTTCTAAGAATTTTTTTCTTAAACGAAACAATCCAGTCTTAACAGGTTTTGATGAGGATTATTAAATTAGATTTATTTTTTCTTTAATCCGGAGCGATAAAAGGATATTGTCTATTCATGTTTCTCTCTCTCTTTTATATTCCGAAAATGGAAATGAAACGATCCTGTGTGTAATATTCCAGTTTTTGGAATCCTTTGTCTGGGATCTTTCGCTGGAATCGTTTAAAGGAATATGGAGAGGTGGATCCAAAAATGGTTGAATTCTCTTTGTTTCTCAGACCTGGAATGAAAGAGAAAAATGAAAAAGTATCAGTTACGAGATGAAAAGGAGAGATAAGATTAAAGTGCGAAATAGAATGAATTAATGGACGAGTAAAAAGAAAGGAGAAACGAAGAAAAATGTATGAATTAATAAATGAAAGAGAGTAATGAATAAGATAGATAGAAAGAAAGAAAGGCTAAAACAAATTGGATAACCCTTGGAATTAAAATAAAGAACAAAAAGGAAAGAAAAAGAGAAAGAAAGAAAGAAAGAAAGAAAGAATAGAAAATATGAAAAAGAAAGAAACGAAACGAAACGAAAGAGAAAGAAAGAAAAAAAGAAGGAAAGAAATGAAAACAAGAAAGAGAAAGAAAGAAAAAATGTGTAAAAAAATTACATAACGCTTTGAACTGAAATAAAGAATAAAAAGAAAGAAAAAAGAAAAAAGAAGAAAGAAAGAAAGACAGAACGAAAGAAGAAAAGAAAGAAATAGAAAAAAAAGAAAAGACAGAAAGAAAGAAAAAATGCTAAAACAAATTAGATAACGCTTAGAACTAAAATAAAGAAGAAAAAGGAAAGAAAAAAAGAAGTAAAGAACGAGAGAAAGAAAGAAAGAATAGAAAATATAAAAGAGAAAGAAAGAAAGGAAAGAAATACTAAAACAAATTAGATAACGCTTAGAACTGAAATAAAAAGATAAAAAAAAGGAAAGAAAAGAGAAAGATAGAAAAAAGAACAGAAAGAAGGAAAGAAAGAAAGAAAGAAAGTAAGAGAAGAAAGAAAAAAGAAAGAAAGAAAGAAAGAAAGAAAAGAAAGAAAGAAAGAAAGAAAGAAAGAGGAAGAAAGAAAGAAAGAAAGAAAGGAAGAAAGAAAGAAAGAAAGAAAAAGAAAGAAAGGAAGAAAGAAAGAAAGAAAGAAAGAAAGGAAGGAGAAAGAAAGAAAGAGAGAGAGAAATAAAGAAAGAAATAGAGAAAGAAATAATGGTAAATAGTAAAAAAAAGGAAAGAGAAAGAAAGAAAGAAAGAAAAAAGAAAAAGATAAAATAGAAACGAGGAAAGAGAAGGAAAGAAAGAAAGATGTGCAAAAACAAATTAACTAATGCTTAGAACTGAAATAAAGAAGAAGAAAAAAGAAAGAAAAAGAAAGAAAGAAAGAATCACGAATGAAAGAAGAAAAGAAAGAAAAGACGATAGAAAAAAGGAAAGAAAAAGAAAAAGAAAGAAAAGAAAGAAAGCTAGGGAGAAAAAGAAAGGAAAAGAAAAAGAAAGAAAAGGAAAGAGAAAATGGAAAGAGAAAGGAAATGAAAAGAAAGAAAAAGAAATAAAGAAAGAAAGAAAGAAAGAAAGAAAAGAAAGAAAGAAAGAAGAGAAGAAAAGAGAAAAAGGAAAGAGAGAGAAAGAGAAAAGGGAAAGAGAGAGAAAGAAGGAGAGAAATAAAAGAAAGAAGAAAAAAAGGAAGGAGAGAGAAAGAGAAAAAGGAAAGAGAGAGAAAGAGAAAAAGGAAAGAGAGAGAAAGAAAAGGAAAGAGAGAGAAGAAAAATATAAGAAAGAAGAGAATAAGAAGAGAAAGAGTAAGAAAAAAGAAAAAAAAGAAAGAACAAAGAGAAAAACGAAAAAAAAAGAAAGAAAAAAAGTAAAAGGAAAGAGAAAGAGAAAGAGAAAGAGAATGAAAGAAAGAAAGAAAAGCGAGAATTAATTAGATGATCAGCGCTTAGACTTGAAAAAGAAAAGAAAAAGTTTTTAAAAAAATAATAAAACAAATAAAGAAAAAAAAGACTAGAGAAAAAATTGGTTATTAACGACAAGTTAAAAGTACTGTCCCTAGTAATTAGCGATCGAGTGTTGACAAGCCGTAGATAATGAGTTCAATCGACATGGGCGGTAGTCTCCATACTCCAGGCATTGTGCTGAACTAAATGAACTCTTGTAACAGACAACGGGGAGATACAAGTAAAAAAATAAAAAAGATTAAATTAAAAAAAATTAAATAAAGAAGAAAAAAAATACAAACAATTAACATTTAAAAAAAGGAAACAAAGAAAAGAAAAGTTTTTTTATAATGGAGATTGTGTGACTGTAACCGAGACTACGTCACCACCAATGTTGCACTTCCCTAAGTTATTTACATTATATTCTCAATGGTTATTAAATATTCATTATTATTACTAGCAAAATAAAAAGACAACCTCCGGGCGATGTAAAAATAATTTTTTGAAAGATATTGCCTAAGGAGATGGGAGCTGAAAATTCAATGTCATAGAGTGTGTACCATAAGTATGTAAAATCGTCAAATTTATTAAAGGAGTAAAAAAAAAAAAGAAAAGAAAGAAAGACAATTTGAAATGGAAACAGTTCCGATAACTTTAAATATTATATTAGAATAAAACAATCTATATATAAATATATAACGCCGGGCATCTATTTATTGAAACAATGAGGATTGTCTAACGTTGCATGCTCACATTTTGAGTATATTTATTCAATGTTATGACGTTGGATTATGTGTTGGGTAATGTGACGTAAGCAGTGACACAGTTTTTGTTACAGACAAAAACTGGAAACGAATCTCCATTATTAATAGATTTGGACTTAATTAGCATCTTATCTATCTACAATGTCTCTATTAAGGTCTAACTGAGATAGATTTTCCTATGAGAGCATATATACCTGCCCCGTGAAATTCTGATGACTGTTCTTTGAGCCACTACTTCACTACAGATTTAACTTCCTCGTCACTGGAATAAGGTTTGCATCTCTTCGGCCCAATGAAATAGGGTTTAAGCAGGGATACATGTTCTCATTCGAAGGTGGAACATTGCTATTGAGAGAAACTGTGACTATGTCGTGAAGTAAGGATGTGATCCACAGAAGAATCCTTCCATCAGGACAGAGAAACGTGACAGTGAATGATGGGAAAGTGAATTAGATTCAAGAGGGGGGATTACTTTGGAGGTGAAGACATTTAGTTTATTCTTTGGATTAATTAATTGTTTGTGACAACAGTCTCATTACTTTTTAGACACACCTCGTATACTAAGCTATGCTTGGTCTGATACACTGGTCTTAGGTTTCTGTAGTGGTCACCCATCCAAATACTGAACAGGCTCATCGGTGCTTAACTTCTGTGATGCTGCCTCTAACAGGTACTTTCACTTTAACTTTGACTATGTGTTTTTGTCGTCTTAATTCTAGTAATGCTCTAAGCTATGCTTGCTCTGATACAGTGGTCTTAGGTTTCTGTAGTGGTCACCCATCCAAATACCGAACAGGCTCGTCTGTGCTTAACTTCTGTGATGCTGCCTCTAACACGTACTCACTTTAACTTTGACTATGTGTTTTTGTCGTCTTAATTCTAGTCATACACTAAGCTATGCTTGGTCAGACACAATGGTCAAAGGTTTAATAGTGGTCACCCATATAAGTACAGAGCGCGCTTATCGTTGCTTAACCTTGATGAACTTGACACAACCGTGGGATTATAAACGTAATAATTGTTGATTTAAATTTGGTTCTGTAATGTTCTTTAATCCGATTAGGGATGTGTTAATCCACGTTAAAACCATTTTGCACGGTAGTGTTCATTGAAATAACACAAATAAAATATATGAACAAAAAATAAAGGATACTTGTTTTCTGTGAGAGATGCAGCTCTATACAAATAATTCACCCACTCTCACGGTATTCATTCAATTTGACCGCCATTAGCTACTCTTTTTTCTTTTTTACTGATTGGAAAACCTTTAATTCTAGAATTCGATTGGATGTCTTTAAATTTATGGTATCCAATATTTGCTTTTTTAATTAATTTCATTTTCAATTTTCTTTCGTTGTTTTTTTGTTTTGTTTTTTTTAGTTTTGTTTTTCGTATTTTTTCTTTGTTTGCTCAAAATAAATATTACATTCTCACTAGCTTTTGTTTCTTCTTCTTCTTCTTCTTCTTCTTCTTCTTCTTCTTCTTCTTCTTCTTCTTCTTCTTCTATTACATTTAATTATTTCTTCTTCTTCTTCTTCTTCTTCTTCTTCTTCTCTTCTTCTTCTTTTCTTCTTCTTCTTCTTCTTCTTCTTCTTCTTCTTCTTCTTCTTCTTCTTCTTCTTCTTCTTCTTCTTCTTCTTCTTCAATTTCCTCTTCTTCTTCTTCGTCTTCTTTTTCTTCTTCTTCTTCTGTTACATTTAATTATTTTTTCTTCTTCTTCTTCTTCTTCTTCTTCTTCTTCTTCTTCTTCTTCTTCTTCTTCTTCTTCTTCTTCTTCTTCAAATAAACTATTTTTATCCACACACAATTTCTCGTTTTCTTGGCATAAAATAATTCTTTCTGCCAATTCTATTACCCTTTCTTCCCAATCACAAATCACAAACAAATATTATTACTTTTGGTTCCTTTTGGTTTTTCAACATCTTTGTTGATTTTTGGGTATCCTTATTTTTCTTGTTTTTATTTGAATCCTTTTTATTAAATTCCAATGAAAAAATAAATATTTCTTTTAGATTTTTGATAATTGGTTTTGGGTATTTGGCATTCTGCTGTTCCCTTGGTGATTGTTGAGTGCCTCAGGAATTTGTGAATGTTTTAATTCTTTAAGTTGAAAAACAAATTCGAAGAATATTCCGACCGTTTTTCAGGCTGGTTTCGTTTCCTTAATATTCAGGATATTATTCCTGCAATTTAAAATAAAACAATTCGTTTGAGATCAAATTGTGAAAAACTGCCCTGTCGGCTGGGGCGTTAGAATGCACCGACTGCACCTCTGCAGAGGGATAAGACTCCCCCAATGGGGCCACCTGTGGCCGTGGGTGGCAACCCGTGATGCTTAAGGATGGAGCCCAGGTGGATGAGCAGTTCATGACTTGCAATACTCCACTTTGGCCCTATCTTGGGCTAGACGGGCGGTCGGAGAGGCCCCATCCAATCAATCGGCTGGTCACGTCAAGCCCTAGCACCTATATGATTTTCCCAACCCTATTGCCCTTATGGAAAGCCCCAACCCCGTTTTATCATATGGGTGCTAGAAGGCGGTGGCTGCGGGTCTACATGTCCTGGGAATGACGTTAAACTCTATCTGATGGTGAGGTTCCAGTTTTGGAGGTTTGGGGAATGTGGAGCACCCCATTCATCACCATTGCTCCCTGGTCCACTCTGACCCGGAGTGGTAGTACCTGTTAGGGTCCCATCTATGGGTTAAATAGAAAAATGTATTTATAAAAAAATGTATTATCCATTAAGAATTGATTAATTTCAAAACTTTATCGGCATTAAATGACCCACTGAGGTTGATATGCCGTAAAACAAAACAAACCAAACCAAAATTGTGTAAAATAAAACCTTAAAACTGAGGGAAATAACAAGAATATAATGAAGAAGTGTATGGAAAGCTCAAAGAAAATAAGAATTCATGGTATAATCATTTTGAAATATACTTAGGGGGCTATATTAAAATATCACCCATTCTAGAATATAGCGCTCACATTAATGATGGTTCCTTCCGTCGATTTCGACGTATGAGTGTTCATACAATGAACACCCACACAGTGATTTGTTTATAGTGGTAAAGGCTTGTGTTGGACCATCCACACTTTTTGGCACAGTCGATAGGAAAGAATTGGTGCATCAAGGAATGCCACAAACCCAATCAACGACCGACCTCAGGAATTTTGAAAATTCAGAGTTATCCCTCTCCTAGACTGGTTACCTACCCAAGGCTGAAGGGCCCAGTCTGCCCTACTATTTAACCGATAGCTGGAGGGAATTTTGAAAATTCAGAGTTATCCCTCTCCTAGACTGGTTACCTACCCAAGGCTGAAGGGCCCAGTCTGCCCTACTATTTAACCGATAGCTGGAGGGAATTTTGAATTCAGTTATCCCTCTCCTAGACTGGTTACCTAGCCAGGGCTGAAGGACCCAGTCTGCCCTAATATTTAACCCATAGCTGGAGGAAGAATATGTGGATTCATACTTTTCCCAAGGGTATTAGCGCTATGTGAAATGCCAACAGCTTCGTCTAGGAATTGAACTCGAATCGACGAGTCCATTTTCCACGACTCTAACCACTAGCCCATGCGCCTCCAGTATATAGTAAGATAGTCCTCTGATTTATAGACCTTATGGTGTATGCTAAGGTAGAACCGATTCTGGAATATATTCATGGTATATGTTAAGAAATATTACGAGTTCATTCTGGAATATACTTATGTTGTATGTGAAGATAGGGCTCATTCTAGAATATAGTGCTCACAGTGTATGGTAAGATAGCACTATGGTTTATAGACCTTACATTGTATGCTAAGGTAGAACCCATTCTGGAATATACTTATGGTGTATGTTAAGACAGCGACTATTCTAGAATATACATGAATATATATATATATATACATATACAAATATATACATATATATATATATTTACCAACCCCTCCACACGAGCAGGATGTGACACAAGGTCAATTTCTTAAGCGGAGTTTAACAAGTTTGAATTCAGAGTGTTCCTTCTCCTAGACTGGTTGCCTAACCAAGGTTAAAGAGCCCAGTCTGCCCTACTATTTACCCATAGCTGGAGGGAGAGTAGGACTCATACCTTTCCCAATGGTATTAGCGCTTAGTGAAATGCAACTACCACGTTCAGGATTTGAACTTGGGGCGACGAGTCCATTTCCCATGACTTTAACCATTACGCCACGTGCTTCCTACAATAATACATATCCATATAGGTATACATATACATATATATCCATATATATATATATAATATATCCATATATATATATATATATATATATATATATATATATATATATATATATATATATATATATATGGGAATAAAAGGCCTTAAATACCATGGGTATCGTAGTTATGGACCATATAAAATGAGTTTGGCCATGTGCCTGTCTAAATAAAAGATATCAGTGGTCTGAAGAAGCTCGTGAGCATACTCGCGAGTGGAAATGGTCCATAACCACGATACCCATGGTATTTAAGGCCTTTTTATTCCCAAATAACTTTGCTCTGTTTACAATAATTAAACATTGAGCTCTCATACGATACCTGAACTCTACAACAAACTACGGGTAGAGAATTAGGACCCACCTAGAATCACCTTGTACCAAGAAACTTGGTACCCCACCAAAGTATATATATATATATATATATATATATATATATATATATTTAATGTATGAGTAGTAGCTTACCGGTGGGTATGAGTACGATTGTTGGAAGCGCACAGTATCCGGGGGTTAAAACTGAGAAAAAACAAATACAAAGTGCTCAATACAATGTAGAGCAAAATTTATTTATACAATGGATAAAAGTCTTTATAATACCCTGATGAATCAGACGATGAAACTCGAGTAGGTTACTTTTATCCATTATTATATATATATATATATATATATATATATATATATATATATATATATATATATATATAATGTTGAATTCTTTATCGGAATACAGAGAAATATAAATAAGCCAAGATAATAGATTCCCTTACAAATAATACAAGGCTAAACATGTCAGAAATAAAAAAAAGCAATATAATCTTATCAGTGTATAATACGCAATGGAATGCAACTAGCATTTCGATGTGCATCTGACTTATCGACAGAAAGATCCATCAGTTTAAAGAAAGAGAGAAAAATGAATTGTGAAAAGGTAATGAAATTTCCCAATGACGTTCGGTTCTTTCATCGGATCTTATTTTGAAAAGAAATATCCGGGGTTAGTCCATGTGGAAAAAAAAAATCAAACAATACCGAGTGAAATCAGATTGTGATTCTTCTGTTGTGTCTTTTTCGTCGTTATTATCTTTTGATGTTAGTGTAAGGGGGGAGGAAGAGGAGGAAGAGGAATAAGAGGAGGGGGGATGTGAAGGGGGACGAGGAGGGGGACGAGGAGGGGGCGGAGAAGAAGAAGAATAGGATGGAAGAAGACGTGGAATAGGATGAAGATAGAAGAAGAAGAAGAAGAAGAAGAAGAAGAAGAAGAAGAAGAAGAAGAAGAAGAAGAAGAGAAGAAGAAGAAGAAGAAGAAGAAGAAGAAGAAGAAGAAGAAGAAGAAGAGGGCGAAAGAGAGAGAAGAAGAAAGTGAAGAAGATGAAGTAGAGGTAGAATAGGATGAACGAAGAAGAAGAAGAAGAAGAAGAAGAAGAAGAAGAAGAAGAAGAAGAAGAAGAAGAAGAAGAAGAAGAAGAATAGGGCGAAAGAGGGGAGAAGAAGAAGGTGAAGAAGATGAAGAAGAAGAGGTAGAATAGGATGAACGAAGAAGAAGAAGAAGAAGAAGAAGAAGAAGAAGAAGAAGAAGAAGAAGAAGAAGAAGAAATAAAGAGATGAAGAAGGACTCGAAGATGGATGAAAAGAGGGAAGAAGAATTCATCAAAAGCCGAAAGAATAATAATAAATAAGATGGTGGATAGACAAAAGAAATAAATTTCTTCTTCTTCTTCTTCTTCTTCTTCTTCTTCTTCTTCTTCTTCTTCTTATTATTATTATTATTATTATTATTATTATTATTATTATTGTTGTTGTTGTTGTTGTTAATTGCTCTTTTTGAGTTTTCCCATCAGCATTAGCTGATGGTCTTTCACTGGAGTCTGAGTGACAGCAAGTCTCATCAGGTCTCCAGGACTCTTCTGAGTATTCTGGCAGATTGCAGCAGTGCAGTGTTCTGAATGGTTTCAAACCTTCCTCTGATTTCCAAACTTTCCAAACCCCTTTCCATTCCTTTTGGGACCGTTCCAAGTGCACCAACTACAATTGGTATCACTTTCCCTTTCATATTCCATAACTTTTTCAGTTCTCTGGCAAGGTCCAGATAGTTGTCCATTTTTTCATTTTCCTTTAGCTTCACCCTGTGATCTGCTGGCACTGCAAAATCCACCTGTTAACAAGTTCTTTCTTTTTTGTTAATCAACACTAGGTCTGGTCTTCTTGCTGAGATAAGGTGATCCGTTTTATTATTATTATTATTATTATTATTATTATTATTATTATTATTATTATTATTATTAAAACACATATATAATTAAGTGTATGCAGGCCCGCGCGTGTGTGTATGAGCAAAAAATGGTGATATATCAGCTGGTTGGAAATGGCACTCGTTACTTACAGGTGATAATTTAAAATATGCTAAGAATGCCATAAGTTAGAGAATTAAATCAAGATTAGGTTATCTGAACATTAGCTACATAAATGAGAGTAACCTCCCCTTGTTTCGTTCGGCCATTTTCATTTCACCGTAAATCTACACTGAAAATTCGAATTTGTTTGAATCAATACAACTGAATGTTTTAACACGAAAATATCATAAAATTCTTAATTGTGCTTGTGTATTATTTGAAATGAACTTAATTGTTATTAAGAACATTTTATGATATTTTCGTGTTAAAACATGCAGTTGTATTGTTTACGGTGAAATGAAAATGGCCGACCAAAACAGACAGCTTCCTCAAAGTGAAAGAAACAAAGAGAGGTTACTCTCATTTATGTAGCTAATGTTCAGATTACCCAAGATTATTATACTTTTTACATATTGAACTATTTAGCAATAGCTCTTAAGTAAACATATCAAACTTTGGTTTGTTGGTTGGTTTTAAAGGCTGTCACAATGCGAGTGTAAAGAAAAAAGAAGGTAACTATGATGTTGTTTGTTAACCTTTCATTTTATTCTTAATATTTCGGGATAAAAAATCCCATCACAAGAATACTCGAACTGAAGTGGTTCTAGCAGTTGCTTAATTTGTTCTGTCTCGGGTCTTCCAAATTCTGTGTGTGTGTGTGTGTGTGTGGTTGGGGGTGCTTGCTTATGTGTGTGTTTGTGTGTGTAAATGTGTGTGTGCGTGCTTGCGTGTGTAACTGTAAGTGTGTGTGTGTGTGTGTGTGTGTGTGTGCGCGTGTTTATGTCTGTGTGTCTGATCATTTCCTTTTATTTTATTTTAATTATTATTCCAGATTTGGCTCGCCATCTAAGCATGTTTTTTTGTGTACTAACAGGATAATCTGATCTCTTTTTTATTAATATGTGTCTAAGATTAACATTCCAGATATTGTTTGATTGTTTATGGGTGTGGGTGTGTAAATTTACTGTCTATCAAGGTCGCCTGTTGTGTGTGTGCGGTGTATTTGCTAAGTCTCAACACCATGTGTGTGAGTGTGTGTGTGTGTGTGTTATTTGTAGGGTGTATGTGTTATTTGTAGGGTATGTGTTCTGTTTGCGTGTGTGCCTTGTTCATGTACATTAATATATGTAAGAATCGAAAATGAATGAGTAAAGAAAAGAAATGTAGATGGATAAAAATGAATTTTATCGATATCACTTTTAATCGATATCACTTACACATGTGTTTCGGTCTGTTTATCAAAATGTATACGGATTTACGTTATCATTATTATCAAAATAATCAGATGGAGTTGAAATGACGATGATAATAATAATAGAAAAAATGTATAAAATGTTCCGTACACAGAGAGATTTTTTTACGACCTTCATCAGAGTGATTTTTTTTATTTTTTGAGCGGATATAAAAATCGCTGGAGACAAGAATAGAATTTTAAATGTTCGAAAAAAATTAATATATGTGCGTGTGTCTGTGTTGGATTTAGAATAAAATATCTAAATTTGTAATAATGGAATTATTAGTTGGTAAAGAAACTTATATCCACAGGTCCCAGAAGTCGGTATATAATTCGCAATGAAATGAAATGGACACAAATAATATTCCGAGGGAAAACGTTCGTTTTGCACTCACGTATTTCAATATCGATATCGATTTTTTGTCAAGACTAAAAATATCAGAAACAAAGAGCAAAAAATATTATCAGTGTATAATACGCGATGGAATATAACTAGGTCATATGATGTTCAGAGAGAAGAGGTTCATTTCTTTAATCGAATTTATTTAAAAAAAATGGACAGAGTTCATGCGGAACAAAACAAACATTACCAGATTAAATCTTATTCTGTCCATTTTTATTATATATATGTATATATATATATATATATATATATATATATAGAGAGAGAGAGAGAGAGAGAGGAAGAGAGGGAGGGAGATGGATAGATAGATAGATATATAGAGAGACATATAGATAGAGTGAGAGAGAGATAGATAGAGAGATAGGGAGTGAGACAGATAGAGATAGATAGAGAGAAATATAGATATAGAGATAGATAGATAGAGAGAGAGAGAGAGGGACAGAGAGAGAGAGAGAGAGAGAGAGATAGACAGACAGACAGACAGATAGAGAGAGTGAGATAGATAGACAGACAGACAGACAGACGGATATATAGATAGAGAGAGAGAGAGAGAGAGAGAGAGAGAGAGAAAGAGGGAGAGGGAGAGAGTGAGATATAGAGAACGATAGATAGAGATAGAAATAGAGAGAGAGAAAGAGATAGAGATAGAGATAGAGAGATAGATAGATAGAGAGAGAGAGAGAGAGAGAGAGATAATAATAATAATAATAATAATAATAATAATAATAATAAGGAAAAGATGGACAAATACCAGAGAATTGAAAAAGCTTTGGAATATAAGAATGAACGTGATACCAATTGTATTTGGTGCACTTAGAACGGCCCCAATAAACTTGGAAAAATAACTGGACGATCTGGAAATCAGAGGAAGAATTGAAACCACCCAGACTACAGCACTGCTGTAATTGGCTAG
Organism: Doryteuthis pealeii; assembly: GCA_023376005.1. Lineage (NCBI taxonomy): Eukaryota > Metazoa > Mollusca > Cephalopoda > Myopsida > Loliginidae > Doryteuthis > Doryteuthis pealeii. The sequence goes on from JALAJA010000054.1 coordinate 255,237, forward strand.
AATACTCAGAGGAGTCCTGGAGACCCGAGGAGACTTGTTGTCACTCAGCCACCAGTGCTAACGCTGATGTGAAAAACTCAAAAGGAGTGAAAATAATAATCCTACCGTTTTTATCGCTTGAAGTAAAAGTGATTTAATTCTTTCCTTTTATTTTTCTTTCTTTTTTTTACCCCACCTCCCAATATAGTTTTCTCTTCAACAAATACTTTATTTAAGTTCACCATCGCGATAAACAATGTTAAATTTAGAAAATGTTTACTATTTGTTACACGGCAAACCAACCAGATTATTCGAAAATTGATTGTAGAGTGAGATGGAAAGTTACAGTAGGTTCAGATCAGTATGATAGACAGGCTTTCACCTCTGAGTGACCTGTAGTGGAATATTCTGAGGAATGTTTGTTATAAATGAAAGTTGTTGTTTCTGTTAAGTATCTGGCAGCCATCCTTCGTTCCAGATGTAATGAATAAGTAAGCAAGCCAATAAGAATCCGGTGTTAACGTATTCCTTGTAAGTCCGTCGTCCAAGAGAATCCAAATGTCAATGAAATAAGCTCAGAATGGGGTCTCTATTAATACAGCAGAAGCAGCAGCAGCAGTGCCAGTGATTGGACAATAGAAATGCCTTCGGTGGTCACGTGGTAGTCAACGAGTCTATATTTAGGAGTGACCATTTGCCCCATGCCTTATATCCAAAATAGTTCAACAGTTTCCACGCTTTGTTTAATATCACGCGCAGCATTCTTGTGCAGCTCCCATCTAGCTTATTCCCTCGGCGCTTCGTTAGGGTACAAGCGGTGCAGCCATACAGTAGCACTGATGAAAATACAGATTGGAAGATTTATCGCTTTAACTCTCTCAGCGAGATTGCATTTCCATATAACTGATAATATATCTATGGCAGACTACACCCGTGAACAAAATAAATGGGCCAAGCAAGTATTATACATTTTATTGTACAAAATGTAATACTACGGTGGTCGCGGCAACAAATGTAATACTATGCCGTCCTGTGGGAAGGCACCAAATGTACCAATATGCTATCGCGGCGTCGAATCTAACACAATGGCCCACATATTCTCGATTGGGTTTAAATCGGGGCAGAATTAGCAATTCGGTTTTTCATATCCTCGCCCAGATGCGGTCTTACATTTTTAGGACTCATTTCTACCACTAAAATATTCGAATGTATTCCTTTGCATTGATTGACGCCTCACATCTAATAAGTTCTCAACTCCTGCGGCATTAAAAGTTCCCCATACCATTATCCCTCCATTCCCGTGTTTCACTATCGTTTTTATGCAACTTGGCGATAATCTTTCTCCGGATCTTCGAATGCAGCGTTCGGGAGCATCACTAAAAAGACAAACATTCCTAAACCATTCTGTATCTTTCTTGCCATAACACGAGACAAATGTCTTTCTATCATTGATGTTCTTCTTAGATAATAATGGCTTCTTTGCGCACCTTTTTGAAGAAAATCCTTCAATCGTCTAGATATTGTCATTCTAGAAATGGAATTTCCATCCGCTGTTTTGAATTGTTTGCTATGGTCAACATAAGTTTTCTTTCGGTCCTTCAAAACAGTCATTTTAAGCCTGTGGTCGTCCTTCACAGTGGATTCTCTAAGGCGACTAGATCCAGATTTCTTTTTTACTCAACCTTCGATTTCGAACCTTTGACCAATTCGCTTCACAGCAGAGAGAGAGAGAGAGAGAGAGAGAGAGAGAGAGAGAGAGAGAGAGAGATGTTGTCACATTTTCTTTTTTTCAAAATATCGAAAATCTGCTTGTAAGCCATATTAGACTGCCTTAATCCTGCAATTCGGTTTTTCATATCCTCGCCCCGATGCGGTCTTACCTTTTTAGGACTCATTTTTACCACTAAATTATTATATACTATAATAATAATGATCTGAGAAATAGGAATTTGCAGTTAAATTTCAGTAAATTCCTGAAAAATATCGAAAAATCTATTTTCTTCCTTCTTTCAATCTTGGCCCATTTTTTTCTGTTCACGAGTGTATGCCTTCCCTAAGTGAGTGAATAGAAAATAAAATTTTGAAAAATCTGAATAATATTAATTATCAATAAATTCAACCAAATAAATTCCCTAATCTAAACAAAGAAATCGAAGTTTCCTTAATTGAATTAGGATTATCGTATCCCAAATAAAAATTATCCCAAATGCATTTTGTATCAAAAGAGAAGAAAAATTTAATTAACCAATAATAATTATATTTAATTTAATCAATAAAATTAACCCACATTTATAAAATCAACAAATGAATTAAATATTTTGTGGTAATAATGATAATATGAAAATCCTTTATAAGGCAATCGTAAATTTTCATCTATTTAATACGAGAGAGGCACATGTGAAGTTATGGTTATAGTCGTATGAACACGGCAACCCAAGTTCAAATTCTGGGCTAGGGTGTTAGCATTTCACATTATGATTGTACCTTTGGAATATATATATATATATATATATATATATATATATATATATATATATATATATATATATATATATATATATATATATATATATATATATATAGGTATATTTATTAGATTTAATATTAAAGAAACCTGGGTAGCTGTTTATAGTAAACTCAGCAAATTGAATATATATATATATATATATATATATATATATATATATATATATATATATTAAGAAAATTTGAAAAAAAAAGTCTTCCGAAAATAGGATGATATGAAAATCCTTTATAAGGCCATAGTAAATTTTTCATCTATTTAATACGAGCTCATAACGACACACACACACACACACACACACACACACACACACACACATATATATATTATATATATATATATATATATATATATATATGTGAAAATAAAATGGAAATTAATCCGACAGTATGAATAAGATATATGAAAAAACAAAAGATGTTTACAACTGAAATAGGCTCATCAGGAGAGAAAGTGTGCAAACCGTTTCGGGGCCAAATCTCTCGATTTTAAAAAAAGCAACACTCGGCCATCCTCAACTAATATGAGGATCCTTATGCATTATAATGTATCACCGCAAGTGGGTCGGTCATCAACAAAAATAAGACGGGGAAAAAAAGACCGTTAGTAAAAACAGAACGCTGCTAGTCAACGAAACGGTTTGCACACTTTCTCTCCTGATGAGCCTATTTCAGTTGTAAACATCTTTTGTTTTTTCATTATATCTTATTCATATATATATATATATATATATATATATATATAAAGGTAAACCTAATGAGTCAGATATACCTACTAACAGTTTTTTCATAGTAGCTCTTGCCCTGAAGAGCTACTAAGCGAAACTGTTAGTACGTATATCTCACTAATTAGGTTTAACTTTATTATTTGCTCTACTTAGGTATTGAGCACTTTTTATTTTTTATTTTGTTGATAGCGAAACCCACTTGCGGTTGATACATATAATGCCCATAAGGATCCTCATATTGTTGAGGATGGGCCGAGTGTTGCTTTTTTTAAAAATCGAGAGATTTGGCCCCGAAACGGTTTGCACACTTTCTCTCCTGTGAGCCTATTTCAGTTGTAAACATCTTTTGTTTTTTCATTAATATCTTATTCATACTGTCGGCATTAATTTCCATTTTTTTTCAATATATATATATATATATATATATATATATATATATGTGTGTGTGTGTGTGTGTCGTGTGTGTGTGTGTGTGTGTGTCGGTTATGAGCTCGTTTTAATAGATGAAAATTTACTAATGGCCTTATAAAGGATTTCAATATCATCCTATTTTCGGAAGACTTTTTTTTCAATTTCTTATATATAATATATATATATATATATATTATATTTATAATATTATAATAAATAATATTATTCAATTTGCTGAGTTTACTATAAACGCTACCAGTTTCTTTATATTAAATCTAATATATAACCTATATATATCTATATATATATATATATATATATATATATATATATATATATACATATATATATATATATATAATATATACTATATATTATATTATATTTCCAAGGTACAATCATAATGTGAAATGCTAACACCTAACAGCCCAGAATTGAACTTGGGTTGCCGTGTTCATACGACTATAACATAAACTTCACATGTCCTCTTCTCGTATTAAATAATGAAAATTTACTATTGCCTTAATAAAGGATTTTTCATATTATCATTATTACGCACACAAAATATTTAATTCCATTTGTTGATTTTATAAATGTGGGTTAATTTTATTGATTAAATTAAATAAATTATTATTGGTTAATTAATTTTTCTTCTCTTTTGATACAAAATGCATTTGGGATAATTTTTTATTTGGGATCGATATCCTAATTTCAATTAAGGAAACTTCGATTTTTTTCTTTGTTTAGATTAGGGAATTTATTTGGTTGAATTTATTGATATTAATATTATTTCAGATTTTTCCAAAATTTTATTTTCTATTCACTCACTAGGGAAGGCATACACTCGTGAACAGAAAAAAATGGGCCAAAGATTGAAAGAGGAAGAAATAGATTTTTTCGATATTTTTCAGGAATTTACTGAAATTTAACTGCCAATTCCATTCTCGATCATTATTATTATAGTATATAATAATTTTAAGTGGTAAATGAGTCCTAAAAAGGTAAGACGCAATCGGGGCGAGGATATGAACCGAAATTGCAGGATTAAGGCAGTCTAATATGGCTTACAAGCGATTTTCGATATTTTGAAAAAAGAAAATGGTGACAACATCTCTCTCTCGTCTCTCTCTCTCTCTCTCTCTCTCTCTCTCTCTCTCTGCTTGTGAAGCGAATTGGTCAAGGTTCGAAATCGAAGGTTGAGTAAAAGAATCTGGATCTAGTCGCTTAAGAGGAATCCACTGTGAAGGACGACCCACAGGCTTAAATGATGTTTTGAAGGACCGAAAGAAAACTTATGTTGACCATTAGCAAACAATTCAAAAACAGCGGATGGGAAATTCCATTTTCTAGAATGACAATATCTAGACGATTGAAGGATTTCTCAAAAAGGTGCGGCAAAGAAGCATTATTATCTAAGAAGAACACATGATAGAAAGACATTTGTCTCGTGTTATGGCAAGAAAGAACAGAGATGGTTTAGAATGTTTGTCTTTTAGTGCTGCTCCGAACGCTGCATTCGAAGAATCGCGGAGAAGATTATCGCCAAGTTCATAAAAACGATAGTGAAACACGGGAATGGAGGGATATGGTAATGGGGAAAAAAAACCTTTTTTTAATCCGAGAGTTGAGGAACTTATTAGATGTTGAGCGTCAATCATGCCAAGGAATACATTCGAATATTTTAGTGGTAGAATGAGTCCTAAAATGTAAGACCGCATCTGGCGCGGATATGAAAAAGCCGAATTGCTAATTCTGCGCCCGATTTAAACCCATCGAGATATGTGCCATTGTGTTAGATTCGACGCCGGATAGCATATTTGGTACATTTGTCCTTCCCACAGGGACGGCATAATTATTAATTTGTTGCCGCGACCACGTAGGTATTACTTTTTACAATAAAATGTATAATACTGCCTTGGCCCATTTATTTTGTTCACGGGTGTAAGTCCTGCCATAGATATATTATCAGTTATATTGGAAATGCAATCTCGCTGAGAGAGTTAAAGCGATAAATCTTCAATCTGTATTTTCATCAGTGCTACTGTATGGCTGCCCGTTGTACCCTAACGAAGCGCGAGGGAAAACTAGATGGGAGCTGCAACAATGAATGCTGCGCGTGATATAACAAAGCGTGGAAACTGTTGAACTATTTTGGATATAAGGCATGGCAAATGGTCACTCCTAAATATAGACTCGTTGACTACCACGTGACAACCGAGGCCATTCTATTGTCGCAATCACTGGCACTGCTGCTGGCTGCTTCTGCTGTATGTATAGAGACCCGCATTCTGAGCCTTATTTCAATTGAACATTTGATTCTCTTGGCGACGGACTTACAGGAATACGTTACACCGGATCCTTATTGGCTTGCTACTTAT
>JALAJA010000054.1:261355-266355 GCA_023376005.1 Doryteuthis pealeii
CCAGAGAGAGATCTACACAAATGGCCCACATATTCTCGATTGGGTTTAAATCGGGGCAGAATTAGCTATTCGGTTTTCATATCCTCGCCAGATGCGGTCTTACATTTTTAGGACTCATTTCTACCACTAAAATATTCGAATGTATTACTTTGCATTGATTGACGCCTCACATCTAATAAGTTCCCAAACTCCTGCGGCATTAAAAGTTCCCCATGCCATTATCCCTCCATTCCCGTGTTTCACTGTCGTTTTTATGCAACTTGGCGATAATCTTTCTCCGGATCTTCGAATGCAGCGTTCGGGAGCATCACTAAAAAGACAAACATTCCTAAACCATTCTGTATCTTTCTTGCCATAACACGAGACAAATGTCTTTCTATCATTGATGTTCTTCTTAGATAATAATGGCTTCTTTGCGCACCTTTTTGAAGAAAATCCTTCAATCGTCTAGATATTGTCATTCTAGAAATGGAATTTCCATCCGCTGTTTTGAATTGTTTGCTATGGTCAACATAAGTTTTCTTTCGGGCCTTCAAAACAGTCATTTTAAGCCTGTGGTCGTCCTTCACAGTGGATGCTCTAGGGCGACCAGATCCAGATTTCTTTTTTACTCAACCTTCGATTTCGAACCTTTGACCAATTCGCTTCACAGCAGAGAGAGATGTTGTCACATTTTCTTTTTTCAAAATATCGAAAATCTGCTTGTAAGTAATATTAGACTGCCTTAATCCTGCAATTCGGTCTTTCATATCCCCGCCCAGATGCGGTCTTACCTTTTTAGGACTCATTTCTAGCACTAAATTATTATATACTATAATATTAATGATCTGAGAAATAGGAATTTGCAATTAAATTTCAGTAAATTCCTGAAAAATATCGAAAAATCTATTTTCTTCCTTCTTTCAATCTTAGCCCATTTTTTTCTGTTCACCAGTGTATGCCTTCCCTAAGTGAGTGAGTAGAAAATAAAATTTTGAAAAATCTGAATAATATTAATTATCAATAAATTCAACCAAATAAATTCCCAAATCTAAACAAAGAAATCGAAGTTTCCTTAATTGAATTAGGATTATCGTATCCCAAATAAAAATTATCCCAAATGCATTTTGTATCAAAAGAGAAGAAAAATTTAATTAACCAATAATAATTATATTTAATTTAATCAATAAAATTAACCCACATTTATAAAATCAACAAATGAATTAAATATTTTGTGGTAATAATGATAATATGAAAATCCTTTATAAGGCCATCGTAAATTTTCATCTATTTAATACGAGAGAGGCACATGTGAAGTTATGGTTATAGTCGTATGAACACGGCAACCCAAGTTCAAATTCTGGGCTAGGGTGTTAGCATTTCACATTATGATTGTACCTTTGGAATATATATATATATATATATATATATATATATATATATATATATTAGATTTAATATTAAAGAAACCTGGGTAGCTGTTTATAGTAAACATTGATCTTTAAAAACTCAGCAAATTATATATATATATATAATATATATATATATATATATATTATATATATATTAGAAAATTTTTTTTAAAAAGTCTTCCGAAAATAGGATGAATTTAATTATCGATGTTTAAACATTTCGGTTTCATTAAACCTTCATCAGGATGTATCTTGGGGTGAAGAAAATGATGAATGTTTTTATAGATGACAGGAGATGAAAATCTTTTTATTAGTAATCATTCCCAATTCGTTCCCTTTGTTCTCATAAAAAATCAGTCCATTAATACTTTTTCTCGTCTTTTGCATTGCTTCGAGTTGCGTCACGCGTCATGACATCTTCGCGTGTGTGGATCGCGACTTGCCTTTCAAAAATATAACGCTTATCAAATACAGTTACACAACTAAAAAGATTTTCATCTCCTGTCATCTATAAAACATCCATCATTTTCTTCACTCCAAGATACATCCTGCTGAAGGTTTAAAGAAACCGAAATGTTTAAACATCGATAATTAAATTCATCCTATTTTCGGAACACTTGTTTTTTCAAATGTTCTTTATATTGTCGGATTTATTTTCCATATTTACTCCCATATATATATATATATATATATATATATATATATATATCCAACACGTTGTCAGTTTGTCCGGGCGTTATGGTCCTAACATTCCAGCATCCGAGGCGTAGTGCAAGAGTCTTAGTTTTGTTTGGTGAATATATTTGCAACCTGCTTGTTAGGATAAATCCCATAGCTACATGCACCAAATGAAGCGGGAAGGTTGTGGCGGGACAGCACCTAATTGGCTGAGGGCTGCCCAGCTTGAAGCAACGATGGCTGGGTCATGTACGTTGGATGGATGATGGACGAATCCCGAAAGGCATTCTTTATGTAGAGCTTACGTCTGGTAAAAGACAGATTCGTCGCCCCCAGCAGTGATTCAAGGATGTCGGCAAGAATGATCTCAGGTGCTTTGGCATTGCCCCTTCCAGCTGGGAAAATTTGGCTCAGGACCGCCCTCGGTGGCGGCAGAATCTCCGTAGAGGACTGTTCATGTCAGAAGTCCCCCTGATACAACATCATGAAGCTAAGAGGTCTAGAAGAAAGCAGCAACAACAAAGCACCGGTACATCAACATCTTCAGGGGCAGCCTTCAAATGCAAAATCTGTGGTCAAGAATGTTTTTCAAACATCGGACTTCACAGTCACAGGAAGCGCTGTAACTTCAGGGACACAAAAACTTTATTAGGATCTTCCGAGTCTGAAATGCCAATATATATATATATAATATATATATATATATATATATATATATATATATATATATATATATAAAGTATTGTTATGGCTCCAACGGGAGAAAATGCAATGTTTTATAAAAACAAAGGTCCGCAAAATTGATTATGATTTTTTTAAAATTAATTATTATTTTACATTTGCGACATGTGTTTCACATCTTCTAATATCTTCTGTTCTTTTGTTCCCATGGCCTTGTTTTGTGCAGCAATTATTAGCGAATTAGTTTCTCTCTTGAGGTTTCCTCTTCTTAACCATGTTCAAGTCTTTTCATGTGCAACCTCTCCAATTTGACGTTTGAAGTATCCATGTAATTGTTTTTCTTCTCATCTTTGTTTTCTTGTTTTCGTTGTTTTTCTGTTGGTCCATAAGTTTCATCTGCTGTTGTTGGCTGCCATAAGTAATCTTTCTTTGCTCTTTTTTGCGTATTCTTCGAGTCCTTGGATTGTGGCCTCTATGCACAATTCCCAGTGAATCTCCTTTATTATTATTATTATTATTATTATTTGAGTTTTCACATCAGTGTTAGCTGATGGTCTTTCACTGGAGTCTGAGTGACAGCAAGTCTCCTCAGGTCTCCAGGACTCTTCTGAGTATTCTGGCAGATTGCAGCAGTGCAGTGTTCTGAATGGTTTCAATCCTTCCTCTGATATCCAAACTTTCCAAACCCTTTTCTAATGCTTTTGGGACTGTTCCAAGTGCACCAACTACAATTGGTATAACTTTCACTTTCATATTCCATAATTTTTTCAGTTCTCTGGCAAGGTCCAGATATTTGTCAATTTTTTCATTTTCCTTTAACTTCACCCTGTGATCCGCTGGCACTGCAAAATCCACCAGTTGACAAGTTCTTTCTTTTTTGTTAATCAACACTAGGTCTGGTCTTCTTGCTGGGATAAGGTGATCCGTTTTAATTTCAAAGTCCCAGAGAATTTTGTGCGTTTCGTTCTCAAGAACAGATTCTGGTTTATGCATATACCATTTTGTTGTGTGGTCAAAATTTAATTTCTTGCATAATTCCCAGTGGATCACCTTCCAACCCAGTCGTGTCTAGTTTTGTATTCTCGTTGTGCTAGTTTGCTACATTCGCAAAGTATATGGTTAACAGTCTCATCTCTATTACCGCAAAGTCTACATTTACTATTTTGTTGGGTCTTATCAATTTTCGCTTTGATGTAGTTTGTCCTTATGGCATTATTTTGTGCAGCAATTATAAGTGATTCTGTTTCTCTTTTGAGGTTTCCCTTTCTTAACCATGTCCAAGTCTTTTGATGTGCAACCTCATCTATTTGTCGTTTGAAGCGTCCATATAATTGTTTTTCTTCCCATTTTTGTTTTCTAGTCTTTGTCGTTCTTCTGTTTGTCCATCTGCCGTTTCTACTATTGTTGGTCGCCATAAGTAATTTGTCTTTGCTCTTCCTTGTGTAATCTTCAAGTTGTTGGATTGTGGTTTCTACGCATTCCTCTATGTTGGCAAGACCTCTTCCCCCTTCCTTTCTTGACACATACAATCTATCTCTATCATCTCTAGGGTGGAGAGCCTTGTGCATGGTCATTAATTTTCTCGTCCTTTGGTCTATCTGTCTGAGTTCTTCTTTTGTCCATTTTAAGAATGGTCCTGAGTATCTTATAATGGGGACAGCCCAGGTATTAATTCCTTTGATCAGATTTCTGCTGTTAAGTTTCGTTTCTAGAAGTTTTCTAGTTCTCCTGAGATATTCCTTTTTAACTTTTCCTTTCATTTCTGCTTGCATGATATTGTCCGCTTCCAAATTCCTAAGTATTTGTAGCTTTCATTTTCATCAAGAGATTTTATAGTTTCCTGATTTGGTAGTTGTATTCCATTTAATAGTTTTTCTTTCACCCCTTTTTATTACAAGCATAGCACATTTTTCGATTCCAAATTCCATCCCTATATCCTGGCTATATATCCTAATAGTTTGTACTATTATTATTATTATTATTATTATTATTATTATTATTATTATTATTATTATTATTATTATTTTCACTCCATTTGAGTTTTTCAAATCAGCGTTAGCTGATGGTATTTCACTGGAGGCTGAGTGACAACAAGTCTCCTCAGGTCTCCAGGACTCTTCTGGGTATTCTAGCCGATTGCAGCAGTGCAGTAGTCTGGATGGTCTCAATTCCTCCTCTGATTTCCAGATCCTCCAGTCTTTTTTCTAAATTTATTGGGACCGTTCCAAGTGCACCAACTACAATTGGTAT
>JALAJA010000054.1:271355-283855 GCA_023376005.1 Doryteuthis pealeii
CATATGATGTTTGTTATGTGATTGCTGACAGATCTGTTTCGACCAAATCGATAAGTTGGTCTTCATCAAAGAGCGACATAGATGGGAAGAAAGATATCCGTTAAAAAGACTGTTTACAAAAAAACGAACGCTGAATTCAAACGCTGAAATTTTGAAAAATGCATGTTCCGTTTTAAAAAAATTAAAATAAATTTTATTTTTAATTTTTTAAAATAAAATAAATTTTACTTTTAATTTTTAAAAATCAGAAGCATTATAGTTTATAATAAAACTCAAAAGAGTTTGTTGTAAAAATATATAAAAATGTAAAGTGGGTATCAAAATAGTATAGTATATATTTCAGCTATTAAAAATGTATACAAGTCCACAGTGTAATTTGAAGAAAGATGTTAAGAGTTCCAAAATTTACATGTGGTGTTAAGTCCGTAGAGTTAAAGATGAAAGTCTTCAAGGTGTAAAATTCCAGATATAATGTTTTTTATTTGACAAATATGAAAAATAGATGGAAATTAATCCGATCTGTCAGCAATCACATAACAAACATCATATGTTTTTTCAAAATGTTAAATTTCATACTGTCGGATTAATTTCCATCTATTTTTCATATATATATATATATATTATATATATATATATATTTACCAACCCCTCCGCACGGGCAGGATGTGACACAAGGTCAATTTCTTAAGCGGAGTTTTTAACAGGTTTGAATTCAGAGCTTTCCTTCTCCTAAACTGGTTACCTAGCCATGGTAAAAGAGCCCAGTCTGCCCTACTTTTTACCCATAGCTGGAGGGTCAGTAGCATCCATACCTTTCCGAAGGGTATTAGCGCAAAGTGAAATGCAATTACCACATCCAGGATTTGAACTCGGGGCGACGAGCCCATTTCACATGTCTTTAACCATTACACCACGCGCTTCCATTTTATTATATTTGTGCTAGAAGGCGGTGGCTGACTGTTTTACTGTCCTAGGTATGACCTTAAACTGCGTCTAATTGTTAAATCTCAATTCTGGACTCTGGAGAGTGTGGAGCACGCCTTCATCACCATTGCACATAGGTGCACTCTGACCCAGAGTGATAGTACCTAACAGGCTCCCATCCTTGGGCCAAATAGGAAATATTAGTTTTAAGATATGTGCTCGAAAAAATATTGAGTATTATTTGTATTATTCGGACTATTTGTTACATAATTATTAGACACCTAATATTTATGTGCAATAGTGTAGAAATAAAAATGGCTGTTATAAGTTACAGCCCAGGGCCTTGAAGGATGAGTGACAAGGCTTGATCTCAGTCCTAACCTACCGGTGGATACCGTGAGAATCGGTGGAGGAGACCCTCTTCCGGTTTAGATTAGAAATAGATTTTAGTAAGTCGGCGAGAAACCACGACGATAGTGAGTCGTGTTATACACGCTCCGACTCACTTTGCGCAGGTAGTCTGGTGGGGGATTTCGAGAATAAAATATGATCAAAGTAAATCGAAGTCTTGTCTTATTATCTAAAAACTACCAATGACACAGGGCTTCTAATAAAGAGAAATCCCCAATGGAAGACCAGACACGAAGTCCCCAAGAGAAGTCCAGACGTTAAAGGAGACCTAGAAGAACTTAAGATGTCAGAAGAACAGAAGAAGAATAGAAGTAAGAAGTAAGTAAAGAATGGTATACAACATATTGTCCTCATCTTCATTGTTATTGTTATAGGGGATATAACCTATGTACATAAATGGAATGCGCCGACGGCTACTATAAGTACCAGGAACAATTGTGGCTTGACACGAAGCAAATGCGAGTCAGCTCGTAACTATATGGTCGGACGCAATCTCCACTTTCTTGCTGTAAATGTTTACTTCTTTTGTTCAATACATTGTTACCAGTCGTTTGTCTTATTTTTTACCTTTAAAACCCCACAACAGTTATCTATACAACGTTTCGGCCTTGTGCCCTCCGGTCTTCAGGTAATTTCTGTCGGGGTTATCCTGTTCTCATTCTGCTAACCATAGCTGGGGTATAGGTGTTCAGCAGTGTAAATTATTATTCTATGCTACAGCTGCCTAGCGGATAAAGGAGTTAGTTTAAGACAGTTCTAAGTGACAGTTAGGTTCAATCCTAGTCAGGGGCAGCTTGTATCCCAGCTATGGTTAGCGGAATGAGAACAGGATACCCCCGTGGACTAAATAAAGGGTTAGGTTCAAAGTTCCGTGATGGCTCCCGATTACAACAAGAAGATTCCCGAGTTCGAAAAGAAGGTTTCAGAGTCAGAGAAAGTTCCCGAGTCCGACAGGAAGTACCAGAAGAAGGCCGGAGGACACATCGCCTGAAACGTTGTATAGATAACAATTAATAAGGACAATAGTCCGAATAATACAAATAATACTAATTATCAAGCCTCATCTAAAAAATTCTGAGAAATAGTATAGATAACAATAAAGATGAGGACAATAGTCCGAATAATACAAATAATACTAATTATCAAGCCTCATCTCAAAAATTCTGAGAAATAGTATAGATAACAATAAAGATGAGGACAATAGTCCGAATAATATAAATAATACTAATTATCAAGCCTCATCTAAAAAAATCAGGGAAATAAAAAAAATTGAGCTTGAAAGAAATTTTTGAATACTCTTAAGAATGAATAGAACAAAATGTCTTCGGCATGAAATAACCCGGCAAGGTTGACATGTCATAGAAACCAACCAACCAACCAATTTAAATGCAATTTTTAAAGAGACATACATTTTACAAAATTTTAAAATATTTAAACATTTCCTATTTAAATTCTGTTCTGTTATGAAATGTTTTGGTTTTTCTCAATCCAATCGACTGTGATAGATAGATAGATAGATAGATAGAGAGAGAGAGAGAGAGAGAGAGAGAGAGAGAGAGAGAGAGTAAGAGTGAGAGAGAGAGAGTGTGTATGTGTATGTGAGAGAGAGAGTGTGAGAGAGTGTGTGTGAGAGAGAGAGGGTGAGAAAGAGAGTATGTGTGTGTCTGTGTGTGAAAGAGAGAGAGAGTGAAAGAGAGAGAGAGAGAGAGAGAGAGAGAGAAGAATTTTATTTTCTCTCAATCCAACCGACTGAGATAGATAGATAGATAGATAGATAGAGAGAGAGAGAGAGAGAGAGAGAGAGAGTGGGAGTAAGAGTGATACAGAGAGTGTGTCTGTGTGTGTGAGTGTGAGACTGTGAGAGAGTGTGTGTGTGTGTGAGAGAGAAAGAGTGTGCGTGAGAGAGAGAGAGAGAGAGAGAGGTGTGTGTGAGAGAGAGTATGTCTGTGTGTGTGTGAGAGAGAGTGAGAGAGAGAGAGAGAAAGAGAGAGAGAGAGAGAGAAAGGAATTTCGGTTTCTCTCAATCCAACCGACTGTGATAGATAGATAGGTAGAGAGAGGGAGAGAGAGGGGGAGAGAGAGAAAGAGAGTGAGATGTGTGTGTGAGAAAGAGTGTGTGTGTGTGAGAGAGAGAAAGAGAGAGAGAGAGAGAGAAAAACCGAGAGAGAGAGACAGACAGATAGACAGACAGACAGAAAGGAATTTTCAATATACAAATCTAATTATTTTCAAGAATCGGACTACGTTATTACGGATCCGTATCAGTCTTCCAAAAATAAACTCCATTTAACAAATTTTAATTTTTTTAAAAAAAAAAAATTTTTCGATAGTATGATATCAATGTTTCAATAACCAATATATTCATAAAATTTCCCAATCATTTTAAACAGGTAAACAGTTAAGTATCTTCTATTGGAAATTGCTTTCCAATTTTGGTAGCTCTCAATCAAACTGACTGTCTGCTTAAAGAGAACTGACACTCCATTCTCAATATAATCATACATGTCTGCTTTTCAGTCGTCCAGTATTGCATGATTTTGTCGTTTTCTCGAGTTTTCACCCAGGAAAACTCTCACCGATAATCAAATAGAATATATCTTCGTTATTATTCCAGGAGGTCATATCAATTTCATTCAGCGAATGTTCCGACTTAATATTAGCACGGTGCTGATCATATCCTTTTGCAAGATAATGTCAATATACATAAACAGGTTCAAGAATGTCTGGACAATTGTGGGCCTTTGCCAATTTAGCGAAAACACCAAATACGCAGTACACAGTATACAGTATATATGTATCTACTGTTACATAATTATTAGATTCCTAATATTTATGTACAGTAGTGTAGAAACCAAAATGGCTGTTATAAGTTCTGCCAGCGGCCTTGAAGGATTGAATGACAAGGTTTGACCTCATCCTGATCCTCCTTCCGGTGGATACCGTGGAATCGGTGGAGAAGACCTCATCCGGTTTAGATTAGAAATAGATTTTAGTCAGTCGGTCAAAGATCACGACGGTGGTAAGTCGTGTTATACACGCTCCGACTCAATCTGCGCAGGTAGTCTGGGGGATTTCGAAATAAAATATGATCTAAGTAAATCGAAGTCTTGTGTCATTATCTAAAAACTACCAATTACACAGGGCTTCTGATAAAGAGAAATCCCCAATGGAAGACCAGACACGAAGTCCAGACGCTAGAAGAGCCGCTAGAAGAATAGAAGTAAGAAAGTAAGAAAAGAGGTATGCAACACTACTACCAGCCCCAAAATTCTGAGTACAAGTGTCGCTAAATAAGGGGGATATATTGAAAACATTTTTGTCTTTGGGGGATGGTTTGATGTGTGACATTAACGCAAGATTCCATAATTCTACGTAGTGTTCTATTGTGTATGTGAGTTAATATGTTTACACCTTTAAGATCGAAGGTATGGTTAGTGTCTATAATATATTTAGCTTGGGTGTTGTTTAGAAAACCTCGTTTAATATGATATCTATGTACAGAGACCCGTTTAATCAAAGATCTAGAAGTCTCTCCTACTTATTTTTTTGTTACAATATATATATATATATATATATATATATATATATATAATTGTTACAATATTATATATATATTTTGTTACATATATATATATATATATATATATATATATATATATATATATATATGAAGGAAGAAAGAAGAAAGAAGATAGATAGATAATAATTCGATAATGTCGAATCAAGTCGTTTGAAGTCGGATGTCTCCTCACATTGATAAACAATCAGGAAGGTCAAAACGTAGTTTTAACCCTTTTGTAAATGGTGACGTGTAGGCGGGAAACCATTATTAAGTAGCTTTCACAAAAGACCCGGATTTATAAGAGATAATAGAAAAATATACGATATCAATTGAAGCCATTGAAAACATTCGTTGTTATGTTTCCTTTGTTCTTTTTTCTCCTTCCTTTTCATCAAGTGTCTCTATTAAATCATTTTATATATATATATATATATATATATATATATATATATATATATATATATATATATATATATATGCGCGCGTGTGTGTGTGTGTGTGTGGATTAAAATAAATGTAAATAAGAAGAGTGTAAGAAAACGTGTTCGAGCCTTCCTCTGTGTTGATGTATGAAGAGAGAATCTACATTCTTAAGATTATTATGTTACATATTAATTGGATCCCTATTACTTTTTAAGGTAGTATAGAAATCCTTATGGCGATCAGTACAGCTGATGGCCTTGAGAGTGAGTGACAATGCTTGACCTCACTCTCACCTTACGTTCTGGGGATGGAACGTGAGAACGGAAGTCAATAGAAGCCCTTCCGGTTTAAGGTGTAAGCACTCAGTTAGTTGCAGTTAGTCAGTTGGAGAAGTTAGAAGGGAAGCTAGCAAGATGTGACTCTCCGCGCGCATTGTCTGGTCTGGGGTTCTGGAATAAAGTAACATCAAAAGTAAATCGAAGTCTTGTTGTTATTACTAAAAGCTATCAATGACACAAGGCTTCTGATAAGAAATGATCCCCAACAGAACCAGACACGGAATCTCCAGATAAGAAAGACCAGACCTGTAGAAGAGAGAAAATAGATGATAGAAGTACCAAGCCGGCCAGAAGAGAAGTATACAACATATAGATATTTAGTGCCGTCAAAGAAAAGGCACTACGTAACACATATCTATTTGGTACCCTGACGACGCGCTACGTTACAATTACACATTGGTGCAATATGTGTTATTGAGGAACACTTTTTACAGGGAAATCGTAGCTTATTTTCAAGTCCAGGGCAATTTTCTCCTTTTTGTCTGCTGTTGGTATATATAAAGCATAATTTCAGCTCCTTGCATCTCTCCACCCTAGATTCATAAGACTAAAATTTGGTACATATGTTCATAGAATGGCCTTCTATAGTACAGTGTTACAATTCATGAGGGACGCCTTTCGTAATACCGTGGCGACACCAGTCGCGATTCCGGCTTAGAGGCTTTCATCCGTTATCGCGCGGAGGCAGAGTGAGCACGCGAACCGTTGCTCAGATCCCGCGGTTCCTCTCGTACTGGATGGGATAGCCGTGGCCACGGCCGACGTAACACACGTGCCGATCGGTAGGATAAAACTAACCTGTCTCGCGACGGTCTAATGAATTGTGAACACACCTGTAGCGAGAAATATTTAAATAAAGGGCCGTTAACTTTAGAATCAAGAAATCCTCATGGAAAATTACCGGTGACTGTTAATATCCCTTGACCCCTTAGAATTGCGCGATTTGGGTGCAGTAACAGACACGTGACATAGTTTAGTTAGTTATTTAGATTCGACCCGATTTTGAAGAAGAGAAGACGTGAGTCTCGTCTCTCCTGGGTTTCCTCCCGGAGGAATAATCAATATGGGCTAATAAAACTTGATCATGTAAAAGCAAGTCTTGTTTTAATCAATTAAATAAATGTTAAGACAATGACCAACTCAGCCCAATCCAGCCCAGCAGAGAATCAGCGAGGAAGAAAGTCAACGCCCAGCAGATAGAAGTCGGCCAGACCAGATAGAAAAAGAAGCAAGTAACCAGCAGAGTACCAAGACCGCCATCTGTAATCTAATATATATCTCTACCTCTGTCTGTCTGTCTGTTTCTCTCTCTCTCTATTATATACTCTCTCTCTATTATATATATTATGTATGTTAGAATGGTATATATGGTATATATATGATATTGGAGGCGCGTGGTGTAATGGTTTCAGTCGTTGGAAATGGACTCGTCGACCCGCGTTCAATTCCTGGACGAAGCTGTTTGCATTTCACATAGCGCTAATATCCTTGAGAAAGGTATGAATCCAGTTCTCCCTCCAGCTATCGGTAAATAGCAGGGAAAACTGAGCTCTTTAACCATGGCTAGGTAACCAGTCTAGGAGAAGGCAAACTGAATTTAAACCTGTTAAACTCCGCTTAAGAAATTGACCTTGTGTCACATCCTGGTCGTGCAGCTGGGTTGGTATATATAATATATATATATATATATATATATATATATCTTATTATAATGGAGATTGTGTGTTTTTCTGTCTGTAACCGAAACTATATCACTACTCTAGTCACAATTCCCTTTGTTATTTACATCACATTCTCCATGATCTTATTTTTATTTAAACCTCAATTATTAATAAAATTGTTTTATATCATTAAGACTGTTGACCATATCTACATACTAATAACATGCAATTGTATTTAAATATACAACAAAACAGTGGCTTACAGTGTGAATGTGAAGGCTAATTTGCATATTGATCTTAAAAAATTGATTTTGATAAATATATGCTTAGTATTATTGATTTCTAATTGTTTGGTTTTATTAATAGATATGAGCAAAAATCTCGGAGATAAATCTTAAAAGAAATCCATTACCAAGAATAAATAACTGTAAATGTATTCTTTACTTCCTATTTTAACTAAATAGTTAAATTAGGAAAATTTACCAATGAAAGACGGGAGTAATGGAAAATGATGGAAGAGTTAGTTTCAAAGTTGTTCTATTTATCAATCATACCAACTCTGTTCAAAATCTTTTTATCTACATTCTTATTCAGTTTCATTAGCCTTTCTAATTTAATATCATATTTTATTATAAAATTTAACTAAAATACTTGCACCCGGCGGAGGGTGCATATATTTGCTAGTTATAATAATGATGATCTACTTCCACTTCGTATAATAAACTACGATACATACTCCGAATGTCAATGTTCAGAAATTAACATATGTATGTAAATGTACATATATATTTATCTATCATTAGTCAAAAGAAACCATATATCTGCTTACAAAAAAGATTAAATAACCCACGAGTTTTGACCAATCTATTTTTCTGACTCGCCACACACGCCAAATAGAAGAAACAAAATATATATTAAAAAATATTTGCTCATCATCGGAACATTCCGGAAGACAGGTGAGGAATAATCCAAAGATTAGGTTATTCTTTCAAGCAAATGAAGATGTAATATTATTCTTTACTTCCTATTTTAACTAAACAGTTAATTAGGAAAATTTACCAATGAAAGACGGGAGTAATGGAAAATGATGGAAGAGTTAGTTTCAAAGTTGTTCTATTTTTCAATCATACCCCCTCTGTTCCAAATCTTTTTATCTACATTCATATTCAGTTTCATTAGCCTTTCTAATTTAATATCATATTTTATTATAAAATTTAACTAAAATACTTGCACCCGGCGGAGGGTGCATATATTTGCTAGTATATATAATAACAGATGTTTTGTTGAACTTCTGTAAAGCAAGTTCATTTTTCTTTTCGTGTGCCTTTCTTCGAATACTTTTCCGAAACACGGAAAGGCTTTTTGTTACCCCAGAGTGAACGAATTGCTTTATTGTAATTAAAACATTAAAAAAAAATAAAAAAATCCAAATCCGATTTCTTCAAGTCCATTATTTATTTCGCAACTGTCGAAATGGAAATCAGGTAGAAATCTTGGCTGATCTGAAATATTTATGAGGCGAGGAATTGTTCACTTGACTCATACACGAAAAAAAAAAGAATCATTTATTTACTTTTAAAACGTGAACTGTCGAAATAGAGGAAAATAAATTATTGAATTAGTCAAGCGGTAAACGATACATGAGAAATATCTCCTCACGTACAGATGAATTCGAGGTTTTTTATCCAGCAAATGACGATTTATATTGGTATGAACACACTGCCATAGATAGATAGATAGATAGATAGATAGATAGATAAATATATAGAGAGTGAGATATAGAGAAATAAATACGTGAGTTTAAAACGTCTGTAATAAATACACACACACACATACACTCACACACACAAACACACACACATATATATAAGATAGATAGATAGATAGATAGATAAAAAGGTATGAAAGCACACAATATTGTTAAAAATGAATATATTAGCTATGAAAATGATATAAAATATATTCATTTTAACAATATTGTGTGTTTTCATACCTTTTTATCTATACATATACCATCGTATTCATTTCCTTACTTAACTCATATATATATATATATATATATATATATATATAATATATATATATATATATATATATAAGTTAAGTATATATATATATA
Organism: Doryteuthis pealeii; assembly: GCA_023376005.1. NCBI lineage: Eukaryota > Metazoa > Mollusca > Cephalopoda > Myopsida > Loliginidae > Doryteuthis > Doryteuthis pealeii. The sequence continues at coordinate 280,794 of JALAJA010000054.1, forward strand.
TATATATATATATATATATATATATATATATATATATATATATATATATATATATATATATATATATATATATATATATATATATATATATATATATATATATATATATATATATATATATATATATATATATATATATATATATATATATATATATATATATATATATATATATATATATATATATATATATATATATATATATATATATATATATATATATATATATATATATATATATATATATATATAAGTTAAGAATAAGGAAATGAATACGATGATATTTGGAGGCGCGTGGGCTAGTGGTTAGAGTCGTTGGAAATGACTCGTCGATTCGAGTTCAATTCCTTGACGAAGCTGTTGGCATTTCACATAGCGCTAATACCCTTGGGAAAGGTATGAATCCATATATTCTCCCTCCAGCTATGGGTTAAATAGTAGGGCAGACTGGGCTCTTCAGCCTTGGGTAGGTAACCGGTCTAGGAGAGGATAACTCTGAATTTCAAATTCCTGAGGTCGGTCGTTGATTGAGTTTGTGGCAACCCTTGATGCACCAATTCTTTCTTATCGACTGTGCCAAAAAGTGTAAAAAAATCACTGTGTGGGTGTTCATTGTGTGTGTGAACCCTCATGCGTCGAAAATCGACGAGAGAGTCCATATTATATATATTATTACCATATATATGATTATATATTAATTATGTAATATAAATTACATATATATATATAATATATATACATATATACATATATTACATATACTAGCAAATATATGCACCCTCCGGGTGCAAGTATTTAAGTTTTAATGTAATGAAATATGTAAATTGAAATTTTGAAACTAATAAAAATGCAATAAAAGATTTGAAACAGAGGGGTATAATCGAAAATAGAAATTAAACTAAGTCTTCCATCATTTTTCATCACTTCCATTGCTGAATTTTCCTAATTTAAATATTTAGTTAAATTAGGAAGTAAAGAATAAAATTACTGTTATTTCTTATATTAAAGGATTTCATTTAAGATTAGAGTTTTTGCTTATATTCATTAAAAAAAACAAACAATTAGAAATCAATAATACTAAGCGCATATTTAATAAAATTAAACTTTTAATATCAATATGCAAATTAGCTTTCCGTTCAAACTGTAACCGCTATTTTTTGCATATATAAATACAATGCATTTTATTAGAATGTAGATATAGTCAAAAGTATTAAAAGGTAACAATTTTATAATAACTGAGGTTTAAATAAAAATAAATTCATGGTGAATGTGACGTCAATAACTATGAATTGTGACTTGATTAGAGATTTAGTTTCGACTTCAGACAGACAAACACACAATCTCCATTATAATAAGATAATATATTTTGCATATATTCAGCTGACTCAAGCCACTTGTGCAGTTTCAGATTGGCTTTTGCGTTTGAAGAAATTTATTAAAGTGGTTGCTCTCAGTAGTCACTTCACACAAACAATTTCCCCGTTAACAGATTTGCATATCTAGGCTTGTCTTAACTGTAGACAGATTTGCATATCTAGGCTTCCGGTGGTATTTGATTTAGGAATATAAATAACAAGATTACTTCCTTGAACATTGCGTCATTCCATTTCGTCTTTATCTTTTGGAAAAAATTGATAAATTTCAAACATTTAATCTTATTTAGTGTAAGAAATACTTTATGAAGTCAGAATGTTCACCTTTTTAAATTTACAAAAATTATGTCACCGATAGTGTATCCGCTTAAATATCGAAAGGTTTTAGGTTCGATACCTGGCCCCATCAACTTCCTCTTAAATTTATAGCCGTTACTTTTTTATCAGTCTCAGTGTCCCCAATTTTTAGACCATGAACCTTTTCAAGACCCATTCTCTCTTAAAACTAGCCATATAAAAAATGTGAGCCAAAACCCTGCATTCTATGAATGTGTTTGACAGTCAAAGGTGTTTGACATGTTTCACATTGTGGTTGTTGTTCTTGTTTGAGTATATAGGAGTGCGTTATTCTTGTGTGACCAATGAGTAATCGAGACACAATAACTTGTTCCTTCTAGACTTCCTAAGACTGGTCTCCAGTCTCCCAGAGTGGATTTGATTACCTGGTGTCCATGTGTGGTAGTCCACAGGAAGACATAACTTATGAGTTTATCCTTTCGGTTTTGTCTTTTTATTCATAGTATAATTAGTTTCAAAAGTATATATATATCCCACCGATATTTTGCGCCCCCAAAATGAGGGGGATCAAAGTTAAGTGACCTGAAGAAAATCAGAAAGTTTTCAAATAGAATAACTAATGCATTATAAAATTATTACTTAGACAAATATTTGACCTTAAATAATCGATTTAATTGATTTTAATTCGTTTTTAAAATGAAAAGCAGTCGAATTTTTGGGTATCCCTAGTATGATTTATGGTAGATACGCGTGTTTTAATTTCCTAAAATACGTGAAAATTTATGAGAGACTTACATATTTGAGAAAAGTTCATTAGGTTGTTGATTGTGTGTGTCTGTAATTATCTGTGAAAGCTTTTGTGTACTGTGTAGTTACCGTATCCCAAGGAAAGGCTAAGGGAGTAAAGCTTTTGACACTGTGGACTGTGTAGTTTGTGTGTTTAGTGTGTGACTATCAGAAATACCAAGGTCTTTTTTGTCAGACTTGGATGGTTTCTGTGATATGAATAAACTATTGCACTTTATTGGAATGTGTGCCTCATTTAAATACCCCACCCCGTCCCGCCAGAAAATAATTGTCAGATATTCTTAATTAATTTTTTTTTTTTGCTTTGATGTCGGTGAAAGCGTGAGAGTTGAAAGAGCAATTACTTCCGCTTAATTTGATAATTATTCTAATGAGAGTGATTGCCTTGCGCACTAAGCTTGATTTATACTGAATCTGCGCAGTCATGTGATTGACTTTGGATAGAATATGATGATTAAGCCTTGTTAATGAAATCAGCACCGTGTCCCAAATCAAAAAGGAAAGTAAAATAGAGAAATATAAAATCAAGGATCTTTTTAACAATTAATTTGTTTTATTATTATTAGTATCGTTAAAATAGAAAGG
>JALAJA010000054.1:288855-298855 GCA_023376005.1 Doryteuthis pealeii
AAAATAATAATAATAATAATAATAATAGAGGAAGAATTGAGATCATCCAGAGAACAGCATTGTTGAAATCGGCTAGAAAACTCAGAAGAGACCTGAAGACACGAGAAGACTCGTTGTCACTCAGACTTCAGTAAAGTAATGCTGCTGCGAATAACTCACGAACCCCAGGAGAACAAGAAAACTCCGAGACACCAAGCTCAACCACAGAAATCTTATCAAAGGAATAAATACCTGGGCCGTCCCCATTATAAGATACTCGGGACCATTCTTAAAATGAGCAAAAGAAGAACTCAGACAGATTGACCCAAGGACTAGAAAATTAATGACCATGCACAATGCTATACACCCTAAAGATGATAGAGATAGAAATCAGAGGAAGGATTGAAACCATTCAGAACACTGCGCTGCTGCAAAAAAATGTATAATATAAAAAAATGTATAATATAATTAAAAAAAAATTTTAAAAATAAATAAATAAATAAACAGTTATGCAATTGAAATAACCTGATCTTTCATCTGGTGAGACTTGATTTTGGGGCGCTATATTAAATCAACTTAGATTTATATAGGCTTTTGGTCGAAATAAACTTATCATGGAATTACGGTATTGAGTTTTTTCTCCCTTTCTAAGATATATATATATATGTGTATATATATATATATATATATATATATATATATATATATATATAGACAGACAGACAGACAGACAGAGAAAGACACACAGAGATAGAGATATAGGGGGAAATGGATGGATGGATAGGATGATATGTTTCCTCTCTTGTATCGGTAAATTTGATTCATAATATTCCTAAAACCATTTGTTCCATAATTTTTCTTTCAGCTCATGGAGCAAGTGATGGCTCCGGTTTGAAATATTATTCTACAAAATCAAGCTAAACGTCAGTACGCCCTTTAACGAACGTTAGGAGCAAACGCCGTGGACACATTGCCAAAAAGATAAACTACTTAGAATATAATCAACATGTATTATATATATATATATATTATTATATAATAATACTAATAATATAGTAAATTCTTGTGTGTGTAGTGTTGGTTATAGAAGGAAGTGAAATCCGACGGTGTGTAAGTACTATTGAGAAAAAATGCAAAAAACAGGTTTAAATGTGGTTAAGTGGTGAGGTTATTAGCGTGACGCTGCAAGTGTTTCGATCTATTAATTAGATCTAATACTTCAGGTGTCAATCTTGCATAAACATTCACTTAGGCCACAATTTTGTCAATCAACATACAGACGTCCCTATAATACTCAATCGACAAGACAATTAATTCAACCTTCATGGTATAAAGTTGAATCTCGGCCCAATAAATAATATTGACTTCATATTTCCAAAACCGTACTACTTTTTCAATCTCTAAATTTTTTAAACGACTGAATAACAAGGAATACCTTACCACTGTAAAACGACTTTTTCCGTCACTAATTCTGCTGATATATATTTTTCTGTATCACTTCACATACCAACGAAAAGTGCCTGAATGTATGATCTAATTAATGGATCGATAACCTGCAGCGCTCGGCCAATAACTCCACCAGCTTAACCACTTTAAAACTTGGTGTTTTTTTCATTTTTTCTCAGTAATACTTACATTATATAATATATATATATATATATATATATATATATATATATGAGAGGTAGTAAACAAACAGAATGTGGTTTTGATATGGCTTTTTTAGCGACAGGAGGATATGTGCTTAATGAAGACATACCTAATTTTTGAAAATTAATTATTAATAATTAATTTTAGGCGGGCATATATGTTTCAAATGTATAGGCATAAACACAAATCCAGAAATAATCATCCCTGAATATGGTCGAAATGTACCACATTCGGGATTGACATTTGAACATATATGCCCGCCTAAATTCATTATTCTAACTATTAATTTTCAAAAATTAGGTATGACTTCAATTAAGCACAATACCCTGCCGCCCCAAAAAAATAATATAATACGGGTAGAGCTTCTACATAGAGTGACTCGTTACTGCTAAGTCTTCACAGCCTATACCATTTTTTAAAAGAAGAGCACTTTTAACAAAAAATTATAACTCATTTTCCTAAAATTCAAATTTGCTAGTTCTTCTTTCCACGAAATAAAAACATGTTCGACAACATATGGTGTAATATTCTTGGGAAGATATGTCCTGGTAAGTAATTGAATTTAATAAAGAGCAATGCGTGCCAATACTATACACACACACAACCAACTACATTAGATATGTTATGAAGTTTTAATCGGCGGATTTTGCAGTTCTATTTCATTAATTCATAGTATAGTATATATATATATATATATATATATTAATATATATTATTATTTATATATACTATTGTCCTCGTAGTGTGTGTGTGATAGTAGTGCGGCGTATACGAGAAAAGTAGCCTATAACATATGGTGTAGTGGTGTGTGTGTTAAAGAGAATGTAAGCCTACTATACATATATAAGCAAATACGATAATGTTATATAACTATATATATATTTATATACTTTATATATATATATATTATATTGTGTGTATATCGGCTGACATTCTCTCATCTATTATATTATATATATTATAATATATATTTACTATATATATATTGGCGACATTCTCATTATATATATATATATATAAATATATATGGATATATATTATATTTATATATTATTAGCTAACGTTTATTATGAAAAGAAATATCTGCGATAGATATACACTATATCTAATTAGAGTTGTGTTTCACATTTGTCAGCATATAAACTATATATATTATAATATATATTATATATATATATATATATAAGTATATATAATTGACTGACATTCTCTTATATATTATATTATATAACATAATAGTAATAAATATTATACATTGCTAAGTTTAAGTGAAAAGATATCAGCGATAGACTAAGCCATATCACAATTTAGAGTAGCGTTACACCGAGATTCAGCAGCTATCCTTTCAGTACACACACGTAGACACTAAGAGATTAAATAGATATACCAAATTGAGCACACACACCAGTATGGACTTTTCAGATATTGGCATAATATAATATATATATATATATATATATATATATATATATACTATGGGAGTAAATATGGAATGAATCCGAAAATATTGAGAAATTTAAAAAGCAACTGTTCAAAAACAAGATGAAATTATTTAACAAGCTTAAACGTTTCGGTTTCTTTTAAACCTTCATCAGGATGTATTATGGGGTGAAGAAATTGATGGATTTTTTATAGATGACAGGAAAAAAAATCTTACGACTCTTCCGACTCCGAACTGAGTTGGACCTGATGCTCCCCAACTCGCACAATCCGGGGACAATACGATGGCCGAAAAATAAATACGACTAAGCAATACGGTCCGTCTACTTTTTTCGTGTTTTATTTCTCTCTCTCTCTCTCTCCCCCCTCTCTATCGGACTCTCTCTCTCTGTCTATCTCTCTCTTCTCTCTCCTCTTCTCTGCTCTACACACAATTTCAATCACAAGTTTTCAATCAACAGACAAAACTGCTACAATGTTGACACAACCATCGCAAAATTAAGACAATACATACGCACTTGGTCAGAACACACTATGTACAGCCATACAGTCTTACATCACTAAAAGAACAATTGAAATATACAATTGTAAAATTAATGTATATAAGTTTGTTTCTTTTATCAATTTTTTCTTCTTTGTTTTCTATGGAAACTTAATTTCCGAGTTTATAATTTAAATTGTGGGACCATAACTCGGTCTTCTTCACTCCTCAACTAAACACTCACCAAACAACATGATCCTACACCAGTGAGCTTCAGATAAGCTTCTGTTAATCATCATCATTATTTCATCACATCATGTCGTGCTGGAAACGCAAAGATATTATGTCTCTATACCCAACCGTCCTATCTGTCATTTGTTCTCTGCAGGTCCTTCTGTGTAGCATCCAGAATCCACATAGCAGCTGATCGATGAAGTTCTTCCTCTGGATGGCCAACTGACGTGTTCCATGTGCCGGTGGTCCACAGGAGAATGTCATGGCTGGCTTCCCAAGCACAATATCGCACATCATCTCATCACTTTGACCCATCCTCCACTCAGTCCAAACATTCTGACACAAACCACCGGCATCTCCCATATAACTACCCCATTTAGAGGGAAGAAAATCCACTACCATACCCCCGAGGCCACGCCTGCCCTACTGACAACCCTACCTGTTTTTTCACCATTCTGAAAATGTCCTTCATTCAAGCTAAACGGGCTTTTGGTCCTGATCGATGGTCTAAATAGCGAGAACGTTTCGCCATCGTCGACAATAAACATACCCCCGTCACGTTTCCGATACATCCACGTGTTTTGTCTACTTTTCTCCACACAGCACGCACACACATCACAATTATAATAAATTTGTATATATAGATTATAATAGTTCATGATATAGTATATATTATATATATAAATAAATAAATATATTTGCTAAGCCAGAGATCTTGCTCTTACGCATATTTCATTTTAAAATCCAAAAACAAGATTCTTTTAAAAAAAAATTTCTATTATTGGTTTTATCTTGCTGATTTTAAAAGAGATTGTTTTTAAATTCAATTCAATCTGAATAGTCAAATTGTATATTCTTTTTCAACAAACATTGGCCCTTTCCAATGTATAAGAAGTTATTTATTTTTCAGAATTAGTTTTTTAATATCCAAATGCTTTCTGTCCAAAAATATTCAATGTCCTTTTTTAAAAAAGATAAGATGTTATTTATTGAGTGGGAATATCTATTCAAGGACGCATTTTCCTTATATATACTTGCAAAATATATGCACCCTCCGGGTGCAAGTATTATTAAGTTACATTTTATAGTATAAAATATTATATTAAAATTAGAAAGGCTAATGAAACTGAATAAGAATGTAGATAAAAAGATTTTGACAGAGGGGGTATGATTGAAAAATCAGAACAACTTTGAAACTACTCTTTCATCATTTTTCGTTACTCCGTCCTTTCATTGGTATTTTCCTAATTAAATGTTTTAGTAAATAGGACAGTAAAGAATAATTTACAGTTATTCTTCTTGTTAATGAGATTTCTTTTAAGATTTATTGAAGAGACTTTTTCTCATAATTCAATAAGATATAAACCCAACAATTAGAAATCAATAATACAAGCATAATATTTATTAAAATCAATTTTTTAATATCAATATGCAAATTGCCCTTTCCCATTCATATCTGTAAAACTCTATTTGGTTGTATATATAAAAATACTAATTGCGATGTTTTTAGTCATGTAGATTTGGTCAACGTGTTAAGTAATCGTAAACATTTATTAATAATTGTAGGTTTAAATAAAAATAAAATCATGGCCGAAGATAATGATGTAAATACTAATGGAATCTGTGACTTGTATAGTAATTATAATAAAACCACAATCTCCATTTAATAATAATGATAATAATATATATATATATATATAATGTGTATTTAGGCCAGGATTTTTCTCTTTATCACACTCGTTTCGTTGACATCTGAACATTGACAATTCCTGTCTGACCAAGCTCTCTTCATTCGACTCGTCCTTAATCTTTGGCTCATCTTCTCGGTGTCAGGTGTGGACTGGTATAAACACGTCCACGACAGGTTTCACACATCCGCACTTTCTACACGATCACACTTTGCTGCCATCCATCTAGATGGGAACGATGAATAGCTTTCATGTCTCGTTTTTAAACGCAGTACGAGTAACATCAAGGAATTAGCGCTGGGAACGGCTAATCATCACACTTGGTAGTAGGGTCGTTTTTTGGAATGGTATAGTTTTGGACACAAAGCAGTAGTGTGATTTTTTCTTGGAGGGGGGGGGCACAGGTTGTGATAAAGGGGGGGAATAATGGAAGTAATGTAGGCAGAGAAGATTATAAGATTTTAGGATATGTTGACTTACATTCAAAGTTATTTGTTTGAGCGTAGGTTTTTTTTGTTTTTATATATAAAGCTTCAATTATTTAAGTTTTTCTTTGTTTTTTTTCTCTATATACGTCGTGATGTGTATATACTACTAATATATATATAATATATATACTTACTATATAATATATATACGGAAGCAAAAGGTCCCTAGATAAATTATTCCAGAATTAGAATTATTATTATAATTTTTATTTTTTTTTGAGAAGTACATTTTCATTATGCAATTTCAAATACCCTGTTTTTAATTCTTTTATTTAGAGTGGCCTGGGGGTAAAGTGTACTCCACAGCTCCCAATAGTTTCAGAATTGGTACTTCCACACTAGAATGCAGTTTAACTATCATACCCAGAAACACTAAGACTCGCTCCATAACGCCCTGCGGAAAACTGAATGAAATGATTTGGCAATGGCTAAGCAAAGGACCTAACTCGAGAAACTGGGTTGTTCAACTTATGTTGAGTTAATATTTTATTGAAAAGACAGTTTTTTGTTCTATTCATTCTTTTAGTGGTATTCCAACGTTTTAAAAAATAACATATTTAAATCATTTTTGAACTATTTCTCATAAGCCCGGAGATCCCTAACGGGACTTCTACAACTGTGACACTAACAGACACTACTGTGCGTAATGGCGTTGCACGAGGTACTACACATTCCCCATATCTTCAGAATTTGAACTTAGAACGTTTAATGCAGTTTAATGCTCATTACTCACAGGATATAAGACTGTCAGTCGGCCACCCAAGCTATAAAATGAAAAGGCTGGGGTTTTGCCATTGGAGATTGGGGTCGGGACACATCTTATGAGGTGCTAGGGCTTTAACGTGAATCAGCCAATTGATCTGTTGGGGTTCCCGAAAATAGATACATATCGATAATATTAACAGGGGGATACAAAAAACAAGTATTATTTTAAAAAAGCCAGGCTATTTGGGGGGCTGGGGTCACCCTGTATAAACACAACACAGGCAACCATCACACAGAATGCACCACACACACATATATCAATATATAGTATATATATTATAATATATATACCGGTGATAAAAAAAACCGGCCTGACTTTCAAAATAAAAGTTCTCTCTTTTGTGGATCACTTCTATACTATATACATATTATACATCCCCCTTTTATCTGGTGTGAGCTCGCAAAAATGTTAATTTTGCACAATCTGTCTCGGTTGCAGATATGTACTGATGTGTATGTGTGTGCGCGCAGTGTTGTATGTGTGCTGTGTGTCATGTGTGTTTGTGGTGGTAGATTCTTTTATTATCCTTAATTTAATTGTGTTTTTTTAATATTTGTTTCCTTAACGGTGTTTATATGTGTGAGGGGCAAATGAAGAAGATAATTAGGATCTGAAACGCTGATGTAAAAAAGGTGATTCACGTGGAACTGTGCAAGAAATTTAATTTTCCAACCATTCAACTAAATGGTATAATGCAACAACCTGAATCTGTCCTGGAGAATGAGACACACAAAATTTCGGTGAATTTGAAGATACAGACGGATCACTAATCCCGGCCCAGGAGACCAGATCTAGTTTTGATGTCTCATCTCTCCAGGCAGATTAGGCTTTGTGCATTATACATTTAGTTGTATGGTGAAAATTAAATTTCTTGCACAGTTTCCAGTGAATCACCGTGTTTGTTACATATCAGCGTTTCAGATCTTCTAATATTTCTTCATTTTGCCACTCACACATATAAACACCTTGTAGAAACGAAATTTAAAAAAAATTACAATTAGAATAAATAAAGATCCTACGCACCCACAACACACAGACACACAGAACAACAACATCACCGCGCGCGACACAATACACACATACGATATCTGCAACCGAAAGATGTCGGCAATTAACTATTTTTGCACTCACACCAGCTAAAAAGGGGGATGTATATTGTAATATATAGAGTGACTCCAACAAAAGAGACTTTTATTTTGAAAGTCAGGCCGGTTTTTTTTTTTATCCCCTGTAATAATATATATATATATATATATATATATATATATATATGTGTGTGTGTGTGTGTGGTGTGTGTGTGTGCCTGTGTGCTGTGTATACAGGGTGACCAGACCACCCCAAAAATACGGCCTGGCTTTTTTAAAAATACTGTTTTTTTATCCCCCTGTATATATACGTATATACTATTTTCGGAGCCACCAACAGATCAATTGGCTGATCACGTTAAGCCTAGCACAGTATAAGATTGTCCCGACCAAATTGCTCCAATGGCAAACCCAGCCTTTTCATTATAAGCTGGTGGCGGACTGACAGTCTTATATTGAGTATGACATTAACTGCATCTAACGTTCTAAGTTACATTCTGAAATATGGGGAATGTGGTAGTACCTCGGTCAACGCCATTACGCAAGGTAGTGGTCTGTTAGTGTCACGTTAGAGTCTCCGTTAGGGTCGCCTTTGGTTAAATAGTTCAAAAATGATTTAAATATGTTTTTCTTTAAAAATTGAGATACCTCATAACAAGAATGAATAACAAAGAGAACTGTCTTTTCAATAATATTAACTCACAAGTTGAATCAACCCAGTTTCTCGAGTTTAGGTGTCCTTTGCTTTAGCCATGGCAAATTCATTTCATCAGTTTCCGCGAGGGGGGGGAGGATCTTGAGTGTTCTGGTATGGATGTTAAACTGCTCTAGTTGGTGAGTCAATTCTGAAACTTGGGGAGTGTGGAGTACACCTTTACCCCAGGTCCCTCTAAATAAAAAGAATTAAACAACAGGTTATTTGAATTGCATAACTGAAAAATGTTTACTTCTCAAAAAAAATATAAATATAATTCTATTCTGAATAATTCTTCTAGGACCTTTTTTCTTCCGTATATATATATTAATTTATTATATATATTATATAGTATATACACACACATATATAGAGAAAAACAAAGAAAAACTTTAATAATTGAAGCTTTATATATAAAGACAAAAAACTACGCTCACAAAAAATCTTTGAAGTAAGTCAACATATCCTACAAAATGCTTATAATTTTCTGCCTACATTATTCCATTATTCCCCCCGCCCTTATCACAACTGTGCCCCCCCCTCCAAAAAAAATCAACTACTGCTTTGTTCAACTACTACCATTCAAAAACGTCCCACTACCAATTGATAATTCCTCCCATAATTCCTTGATTTACTCGTTCTCGTTAAAAACGAGACATGAAAACTATTCCATCGTTTCCCACCTGAGGATGGCAAAGTGTATTGCCGAAAGTCGCTAGTGTTGAAACCTTCGGTGGACCTGTTATACCAGTTCCACCCTGACACCAGAAGGATGGCCCAAAGATTAGAACGAGGATCAATGAAAGACTTGTCAGACAGGAATTGTCTGTTCAATTCAACGAAACATGTTATAAAGAAAAAATCCTGCCTAAATACACTTATTATATATATATTATATATTATTATCATTATTATTATAATGGAGATTGTGGGTTTTTTATATTACTATACAAGTCACAATTCCTTTAGTTATTTACATCACATTTCGCCATGATTTTATTTTTATTTAACCTCAATTATTAATAAAATTGTTTTCATTACTTACACGGTTGACCAAATCTACATACTAAAAACATGCAATTGTATTTATATATACAAAAAATAGAGGTTTACAGTATGAATGGGAAGGCTAATTTGCATATTGATATTAAAAAATTGATTTTAATAAATATCATGCTTAGTATTATTGATTTCTAATTGTTTGGTTTTACTTGATTGAATATGAGGAAAGTCTCTTCAATAAATCTTAAAAGAAATCTCTTAACAAGAAGAAATAACTGTAATTATTATCTCTTTATCCTATTTTAACTAAAACATTTTAATTAGGAAAATTTACCAATGAAAGACGGGAGTAACGGAAAATGATGAAAGAGTTAGTTTCAAAGTTGTTCTATTTTTCAATTCATACCCCTCTGTTCAAAATCTTTTTATCTACATTCTATTCAGTTTATTACGCTTTCTAATTTAATATAATATTTTATTATAAAATTTAACT
>JALAJA010000054.1:301355-308855 GCA_023376005.1 Doryteuthis pealeii
TAAGCTAGTGTGTGTGTGTGTATATTGGCACGCATTCTCTTTTATTAAATCAATACTTCAGACTATATCTTTCCCAAAATTACACCATTGTTGTGTCGACAGTCTTTATATCGTGGAAGATAGAACTACAAATTGAATTTGAGAAAGAAGAGTTATATATTTTTTGATTAAAAGTGGCTCTTTCTTTAATAAATTGGTATAGGCGTGAAACTAGCAGTAACCGATTCACTCTATGTAAACTCTACCTATATATATTTTTTTGGGGGGAGGGTATGTGCTTAATTGAAGTCATACCTAATTTGAAAATTAATTAGTTAGTAATTAATGAATTTAGGCGGGCATATATGTTCAATGTCAATCCCTGAATGTACATTTCGACTATTCAGGGATTGATATTTTCTGGATTTGTTAGCTTACATTTGAACATATATGCCCGCCTAAATTCATTAATTATTAACTAATTAATTTTCAAAATTAGGTATGTCTTCAATTAAGCACATATCCTCCAAAAACTGTCGGCTAAAAAGCCATATCAAATAAACACATTGTTTGTTTACTTATTCATATATATAATATATATATATATATAATATAATATAATTATATATTGTAAGTATACTGAGAATGAAACACAGGTTTAAATGGGTTAAGTGGTTGAGTTTATTGGCCGACGCTGCAGTGTTTCGCACCATTAATTAGATCATCTCAGGGCATTTGTTGGTATGTGGAAGGTGATAAGAAATTATTTATCACAGAATAGTGGAGAAAAGCGAGTGGGTAGTCTTGTTATTCAGTCCGTTTAAAAAAATTTGAGATTTGAAAAAGTAGACGGTTTTGAAATATGAAGTCAAATATTCTATTTTATGGCGTGAGTATGGGACGCTGTATTTTGATGACAATTGTGTGCTAGTGAATGTTTATGCAAATGCCCTGAAGATGATCTAATTAATAGATCGAAACACTGCAGCGTCCGCTAATAAACTCACCACTTAACCCATTTAAACCTGTGTTTTTTCATTTTTCTCATATACTTACACACCGTCGGATTCACTTCCTTTCTTCACACACACACACACATATATATTTATATATATATATATATATATATTATATATTATATATATATATATTATATACATGTTGTTGATTATATTCTAAGTATTTTATTCTTTTTGCAATGTGTCCACGGCGTTGCTCTCACGTTTCGTTAAAGGGCTACTGAGTTGTAGCTTTGATTTTGGTAGAATAATATTCAAACCCGGAAGCCATCACTTGCTCCACTGAGCTGAAAAAAATTATGAACAATGGTTTTAGGGAATATTATGAATCAATATTTACCGATACAAGAGAGGAAAACATATCAATCCTATCCATCCATCCATTTCCCCCTATATCTCTATCTCTGTGTGTCTTTCTCTGTCTGTCTGTCTGTCTGTCTAATATATATATATATATATATATATATATATATATATATATAATATATATATATATCTTAGAAAGGGAGAAAAACTCATACCGTAATTCATGATAAGTTTATTTCGACCAAAAGCCTATATAAATCTAAGTTGATTTAATATAGCGCCCCAAAATCAGTCTACCAGATGAAAGATCAGGTTTATTTCAATTGCATAACTGTTTATTTATTTATTTATTTTAAAATTTTTTTTAATTATATTAATCCATTTTTTTATATTATACATTTTTTGCAGCAGCGCAGTGTTGCTGAATGGTTTCAATCCTTCCTCTGATTTCTATCTCTATCATCTTTAGGGTGTATAGCATTGTGCATGGTCATTAATTTTTCTAGTCCTTGGGTCAATCTGTTCTGAGTTCTTCTTTTGCTCATTTTAAGAATGGTCCGAGTATCTTATAATGGGACGGCCCAGGTATTTATTCCTTTGATAAGATTTCTGTGGTGAGCTTGGTGTCTCGGAGTTTTCTTGTTCTCCTGGGGTTCGTGAGTTATTCGCAGCAGCATTACTTTACTGAAGTCTGAGTGACAACGAGTCTTCTCGTGTCTTCAGGTCTCTTCTGATGTTTCTAGCCGATTTCAACAATGCTGTTCTCTGGATGATCTCAATTCTTCCTCTATTTTATTATTATTATTATATTTTTAATCCTTTTGAGTTTTTCCCATCAGCATTCGCTGATGGTCTTTCACTGGAGTCTAAGTGACAACAAGTCTCCTCGGGTCTCCAGGACTCTTCTGAGTATTCTGTCAGATTGCAGCAGTGCAGTGTTCTAAATGGTTTCAATCCTTCATCGATTTCAACTTTCCAAACCCTTTTCAATCCTTTGGGCTGTTCCAAGTGCACCAACTACAATTGGTATCACTTTGACTTTCATATTCGCATAACTTTTTCAGTTCTCTGGCAAGGTCCAGATATTTGCAATTTTTTCATTTTCCTTTAGCTTTCACCCTGTGATCTGCTGGCACTGCAAAATCCACCAGTTGACAAGTTCTTTCTTTTTTGTTTATCAACACTAGGTCGGTCTTCTTGTTGGGTAGGTGACTNCGGAGAGATGGAGCACCTAGTGAGAATCGAAAACTCACTAAACGATGGTTTGCTATCTATGCTTGGTAACCATTACACCACATCTAGGGGAGAGTTATTTATTAAGCATGGCTAAGATGCAGCAACAGGGCGCCCAGTGAGAAATGCGAACTCACTAATATGGTCTGTGATCTAGGTTCTTAACGTGTTAATATATAAATATCTATATGATTAACAATGAGATTTCCTGTCTGTAACCGAAACTATATTACTACTCAAAGTCAAAATTCCTTATGTTAATACGTTATGTGGTGATGTTTTGAATGTAGTGTGTGTTTATGGATAGTATAAAAGTTATGTATACAGGATAACTCAGACCATAATACATTGTTCTATCGAATGTGGTAACGTTGATCAAATGCGGACGTGGACGTTTGTTATTCCGCGTGGCAAATAAAGGTTTTTTTGTGGGGGCCGTGGGGTGGTTTGGGTGTTTTTTTTGGTAATGAGCGGATGTCAGCAATGCGCGTGTGGAGGTTGGTGTGAGGGGAAACACTGTTTCCAGTAAAAGTTCTGAAACAATGACAACACATACTATAGTATATATTATATATATATTATTTGTATATGTATAAGTATTAACTTACCGGTGGGTATAAGAACGATCGTTGGAAGCGCACAATATCCAGAGGTTAAGGTTGAGAAAAAACAAATACAAAGTGCTCATACAATGTAGAGCATAAATTTATTTAAGAATGGAAATGAGTAACCTACTCGAGTTTCATCGATAGATTCTTCAGGGTTACTTTTAAATTAATCGAGTTTACGATTAATCTTTGGTGTTATAAACATGCCCGTTGGAATGGGACTTAAATTCAGTAGAGGAACGCTTGTTTACATTTTCATAGATCAGGAACGGTTTTTGAATTAAAAATTTGAATTAATTTATGGGAATTATTTTTTCAATTATTATTTAATAAAAGATATGTTATGGGTCGTATTAATAGTTAAAAAGTTGAAAATTTAAAATTATTTAATAACTAGTTTAATTTGGTTTGAGAGTATTTAAAAAATACAGGTTGTGTATGCTACGATAATAAAAATAAAAATAAAAATAAAAGTAAAATAAAAATAATAAAAAATAAATAAAAAAAAAATAATAAAAAAAAATAAAAATAAAAAAATAATAAATAATAAAATAAAATAAAAATAAAATATAATAATAAAATAATAAAGTGAATAAAGGTGAAAAAATATGTTAAAATTTAAAATTTAAAATTTAAAAAAAAAAATTTTAGGGAACGGTGTTATACAAAACAAGGATTTAATTTTTTATTTTAACTGGGATTAAAATTAGAATTATGTAAAGCAAAGAGATAGTTGGATAATTGAAATATTATTTTTGGTTTTATTATTTTGGGTTATTTATTGAAATTAAAATTTAAATTCTTAAAATTTAACATTTAATATTTTAGCTAACTTAATACTTGAGTCTTAAGGTATATATATATATATATTTTTATTTTTTTTCCTAAATTTTTAAGTTTACGGTTTGCTGCCGCATGATTTCGTTTATAACTGGTGTTTACTGTTTTAAATGTTGAAGTAAATTAGTGTAATTTATTTAAATTGCAAATAAATAATAATAAAAAGATTTAAAATAATAATAAACACTAAAACTGATTGAGTAAATTAAAAATAGAGTTAAAATAATAATATTAAATTTAAATTTAAACAAAAAATTGTAAGCGGTGTTTATTGTTATTTAAAGTAAAGTAGTATGATTTATTTAAATTGTAAATCAATAAGTAAACAAAATATATAATGAAAATAAATATACTTGAACGGGTATACGCATATATATACATATACATATATAAAGGCAAATGTATATACATTAAAAAAAAAAAAAAAAAAAAAAAAAAAAAAAAACACGTATACGTACAGATACTCACACAAACTTATACGTTAGAGCCTACATAATAAATAATCAAAAAATAAATAATATAATAATAATAATAATAATAATAATAATAATAATAATGGTGGTAAAGAAATTTATAGTTAATAATTAATAAATTGATTTAATAATTAATCGATTATAAACAAAACATTTAATTATAGTTAATGCGGTGATATATCAAATATTCCCTTATACATATATTTCCGGTAAAAAATGATAGACATAGGGTTCTGTACTACGTTATATGCATATAATTAGAATTAAATAAAGATAATTATTTATATAGGGGGTATTGATTACAGTGTGTAGAGTATATATTAGAGTGTTATATAAGGGTGTAATATAAAAATAAATATATATATATATATATATATATATATATATATAATATAAAAAAAAAAAAAAAAAAAAAAAAAGAAAAAAAAGGAAAATAATAAAAAATAAAAATTTATATATATATAATATATATAATTATATATTTATATATAATAAAAAAATATATTATAAATCTAAAAAATTAAAAATTATAAAATTTCAAATAAATAAATAAAATAATTTTTACATTAATACTAAGAGCTTATAGAATGATTGTTACTATGAATTGAAGTACGAGTTATTAAATTGTTAATTATATTGGTTTGGTGGTTTTTGTTGCTATGTTTAATGGTATAGTAGGGTTGTATTATAATTGTAAAGGTAAAGAGTGTATAAGAGGGGGTTAGGTTAGGTGGTATTTATTATTGGTTTAGAGTTTGTTGTTATAATTAATGGTATAGTAAGATCGTATAATTATTGTAGAGGTAAAGGGTGTATATAAGGGGGTTAGGTTATGTGGTATTTATTATTGGTTTAGGGGGAGTGTGTTATTATTATTAATGGTTAATGGTGTGTATATTATAGTTTGTTATTAATTACTAATGTTTTAAATACGGATTATTAATTATTAATTTGATGATGGGTATATGTTATTGTTATCATAGGTTTAGGGGTACATAGTTGTGTATATGTAGGTTGTGGGTCTGGGTTGAAAAAATTGCTAGGTTTAAATAGGGAATAGTTGAGACGTGGTGGAGTACAACGCTGCAAAGTAGAAATATAGGAGACGAAATGTTTATAATTCCCATTTGCGGCGGTGAGAACACTTGGCAAATATTTCAGATCGGTTGTTGAGCAATTCTGGTGGGTTATGGTAACATGCGATTGATAGTTTCTCCTCAGTGCAAAGATGGCAAAATTTATCTCCCGGGCTGTAAGGTCTAGATCTTTTTATTATTTCCCATTTGATTATTGGATCTGTTTTGTGTTTATTTTTGAAGTCCCATACATATCTAGAAAGGGTTGTACTGTTCTTATACTTAATGTTGTTAAAACTGGATGTGTGATTGTAATATCGATTTTTGAAAGGATTTTCCGTGGAACCCAGATATGCAATTTTTCTGTTATTTTTGTCTGTGATTGTAGCTTTGTATACTAGGTTTTTGCTGCGGCATTTAAGGTTGAGTGGGCATGTTGGTTTGGTATTATTATTGTTACTATTACTATCATTATTGCTGTCATTGATATTGGTATTGTTGTGTCTACAGTTGCATGGAAGAGTGTTGTCATTATTTTGGTTTTGGTTTAATTTTTTTATGTTGGATTTATTTATGTGTTTTTCAACGTTTGGCATACAGCTATAAGATAATTTGACAGTGTTCTTGTTGAATATTTTATGGAGTTTACTTTGAGGTGGAAAGTGGTAGTTTAAAATCTTGAAAAATATTTTTCCTAGGTTAATGCTTAAACTTAAATTGAATGGTGGTGTAAACCAAATTATATTCCTGCTTCTATTTCTTTTTTTATTTTCGTTTTGGGAATGTGGAAGGTTATCCTCCTTGTATTTAAGGGTGGTTTTGTAGCCGCTGGATTTAAGGGCTTTTTCATAAATATTTTTAGTTTTGTTGAAAATGGTTTTGCTAGAAGAGTTTAATGAGAGTCTAGTTGCTATACCAGTGGGTATATGCTTAAATACTTGCTTAGGGTGGTTAGATCCAGTGTTGATGTAAGAAGGTGTATGTGTGGGTTTCATGTATGGGGATATGGATCCATCATTGAGGTTTAGAGTGATGTCTAGGTAGTCTGTGTATGTAAGGTTGGTTTGTATGTCGATTTTGAAACCGAACTTATGAAATAGAGCGTGTAGTTTTTTGCGTAAAATATCCCCTTTTCTGGGTGTGCTATTTTCTAAAATGGCCAATCCGTCATCGCGATACAGGCCGTGGTTACTCGGGTCAATAATTTTGTTTAGATTGTATAACAATAGGCATCCAATTAGCTCACAAATTTCGGCCCCGTCGTGAGAACCCATAGAAACGTCGAAGTTGCTTGAGCCCTTTTTTATCCATATCTCTTTTTTATGGTATAAAATTGACCTACGGCAGTGGTGTATGACTTGGATATTTTCATCTGGAATGGTCATAAACTCTCTAGCCAAATCTATTGCTTTGTTTATTGTGTCTTCCGTGATTGAAGGGTAGAAGTCCTTAATATCGTACTTGATAATAGAGCAGTTATTATATGTTTCCCTATTCTTGAACCATTGTATACAGTCGCCAGTACTCCGCCATTGGTTAATATTCAGTGCAGTTCTTAAAGTGGCGGTAATCTCCTGGCATATTTTTTTGCTGACCTTGCCCATTTCTGATTTAGTTGGGTTAATGAGCCTGCATTTAGGGTCGTTGATGAAATTGCTCTTGTGGTCCTTTAGTGTAATAAAGCATTGTTTTTTGTTTAACTTGTCCGCACGGTCAGCGATATTAAATTTGGAAGCAATAGATTTGGCTTCTTGGTTAATGTCCTCTTCTAAGCTGGGGTTTGCTTTTTGGTAGAACTTGGTGACTTCATTTTGGAGTAGTCTGTTGTATTTCTCTGTATTAAGTTTGTAGAGTTTGGCTGTTTTGTCTGATTTGATTATTAAGTCTGGGGAATTATTAAAGGACTTTAAATCATTGTTGATTTGTTGCTGAATAGGGTTTCTTATATTTTTGAATTTGATCTTTT
>JALAJA010000054.1:316355-321355 GCA_023376005.1 Doryteuthis pealeii
ACAGCAACACATTTTCTACTAAGTACTTATGGGTCAAATTTTTCAGGACATGTCCCCACCCCCTTCAATTTTCTGAAATGTTGTCCATGTGTGGATTATGTTAAAGTTAGTCAATCCCCAAAATTTGAGCTTCCAATTCCAAAAACTATCTTTTTGTACAACTAATGTTTCATATACGGGAAATAATAATACACATTTTTGTCATAGATGCAGTGCCACTTCGGGATATTGATCTTGATATGAAAAAATCAGAAATCATCAATAATATAACATTGGTTTACTTTAAAACTATTTTGGTAGCATTTCTGGATTTCTTGGGCCACAAATGCTTTTATAAACCAATTTTTAGTAGTAGGGAAGCTCTAGAACTTATTTTGCAGAGAAAAATAGATTACAAAAAGTAACCATTTTTCGCGAACCCCACCAAATTTGGGGAGGTAAAAATCGACAAAACTCTGCCAATTTTTGGAATTTGAAGCTCAACTTTTGGGGATTGTTTAACGTTAACATAGTTCACACCTGGAAAAAAATTTAGAAGCTTGAAGGGGGTGGGTGACAATTTTAGTTTTTTCCGGGTGATTTGACATGGAATTACCCTTATTTCATTTCATATTTGAACATTTCGTTCGTACCGCTCTTCTTTAGTTTATTTTATTTTTCATTTTTGTATTCTGTTCTATTAAGTTTGTTCAAGCAATATAATATTTTTGTTACAATTTCGTCGTGAATTTTTCTCACGTTTATTCTGTACGAGAAAATGATATTCAATCTACCATCGTTCTTCTAAATAATGGAAAAATAGGAAAATAATGGAAGGTAAATAAATCTCCCCCCAGGAAAGAACAAGGAGTAAAAGAAAACACCAGGTGTTGTTTTACGAGGAAATCTTGAAGTAGGTTCTTTAATAACAAAGTCTTCTTTGTAGAAAAACTATAAAAATGTATTGGAAATGATTTTTACTATAAAGATACATTGGAAATTATTTTTATTATAAATACATTGGAAATTATTTTTATTATAAAAATGCATTGGAAATGATTTTTACTATAAAAATGAATTGGAAATGATTTTTACTATAAAAATGCATTGGAAATTATTTTTATTATAAATACATTGGAAATTATTTTTATTATAAAAAGGCACTGGAAATTATTTTTACTATAAAAATGCATTGGAAATGATTTTTACTATAAAAATGCATTGGAAATGATTTTTATAATAAAAATGCATTAGAAATAATTTTTACTATAAAAATGCATTGGAAATGATTTTTACAATAAAGATACATTGGAAATGATTTTTACAATAAAGATGCATTGGAAATGACTTTTATTATAAATACATTGGAAATGATTTTTACTATAAAAATGCATTGGAAATGATTTTACTATAAAAATGCACTGGAAATTATTTTTACTATAAAGATACACTGGAAATCTGTTTTACAATGAAAATGAATTGGAAATGATTTTTTTACTATATAAATGCATTGGAAATGATTTTTACAAATAAAAATGCACTGGGCAATGATTTTTATTATTAAGATGAATTGGAAATAATTTTTACTATACAAATGCATTTTTACTATAAAAATACATTGAAAATTATTTTCTCCATAAAAATGCATTGGAAATGATTTTTACTATAAAAATGCATTGGAAATGATTTTCGCAACAGAAATACATTGGACAATGATTTTTACTTTAGAAATTCATTGCAAATTATCTTTACTATAAAAGTGCATGGGAATTTATTATATAATAGACATTTCTTATAGTTGAGTTAGAAAGACAAGTTTCTGATCGTCGAATAACTACGTCAGTTTAGTTGAGACTAATTTTCTGAGCCGTGTTACAAGAGACCAGTTGTTATTGATACCTCCAGTCGAATGCAAATGATTTCTCAGTTCTTTGTTGTTAGTTGAGCCTTGATCTAAGGCTCAAGTTTTCTTCACAGTTTGATCTTTCTTTCGGTAAAGGGATAACATTACTCTTTGATTAATTAAGTTTTAATTATTTATTCTGGTCATTGGCCAACACAGGAATCCCCACCAATCAATTTATACATACAAGGTGTGTTCAAAGGGATTCGAAATTGAAGTTGTGTTTATCAAGAAAGATATGAATAATGAATGGAACGTAATTTCGTTTCTAAACACGAGTTCTGTTCAAAATGTATTGAGACTGAAGCTGGTTTAACCAAAAACAGAAATTAATAATGAATGAAACGTTAATTTTCTTCAAAATACGAGATGTATTAAAAAAGTTTCGAGACTGTAGCTGTGTTTACTAAGACAGAAATGAACAATGAATGAAATGTTAATTTTCTTCAAAATACGAAGTGTCTTAAAAAAGGGATCGAGACTGGAGCTGTATTTACCAAGATAGAAATGAACAATGAATGAAACGTTAATTTTCTTCAAAATACGAGATTTATTCAAAGAGTATCGAGACTGTAGCTGTATTTACCAAGACAGAAATGAACAATGAATGAAACGTTAATTTTCTTCAAAATACGAGATGTATTCAAAGAGTATCGAGAATGAGGCTGTATTTACCAAACCTGAAGCTGTATTTACCAAGACAGGAATTAACAATGAATGAAACGTTAATTTTCTTCCAAATACGAAGTGTCTTTAAAAAAGGTATCGAGACTGGAGCTGTGTTTACTAAGACAGGAATGAACAATGAACGAAACGTTAATTCTCCTCAAAATACGAGGTGTGCTTAAAATATATCAAAACTGAAGCTGTATTTACCAAAACTGAAGCTGTATTTACCAAGATAGAAATGAACAATGAATGAAGCGTTAATTTCCTTTAAAACACTGTGTTCAAATAGGATCGAAACTGAAGCTGTATTTACCAAGATAAAAATGAACAATGAATGAAGCGTTCATTTGCTTTAAAACACTGTTCAAATAGGATCGAAACTGAAGCTGTATTTACCAAGATAGAAATGAACAAACGTTAATCTTCAAAATTCGAGATGTTAATTAAGTTTTACTTATTTATTCTGGACATTGGCCAACTCAGGAGTCCCACAGTCAACTTACACAGATGTGTTTAAAAAAAAAGGTATCGAGACTGAAGTTGTATTTACCAAGACAAAAATGAACAATGAATCCAACTTGGCTGTTTGCATTTCCCAAAGTGCTAATTCCCTTGAAAAGAAACAAAACCAATAATTCTCCATTCAGCTATTGGTAAATAATAGAGCATACTGGTCTCGTTAGCCTTGGTATGGCAACCAATCTAGGAGAAGGAAAACTGAATTCAAACCGGTGTAATACCATTTAAGAAATTGAGCTTATCTTGTATTCTGATTCTGCGGAGTGCTTGTGTAAATGCAATTTACGTATTTTGCCTTTCATGTTTTTACCCGAACGCCGGGTACATCAGCTAGTATGTAAAAACATATAATTTATTTATGTTGTAAGTGTCTATCCGCCCTGTCGGCTGGGTTTGTAGAATACATCAACTACACCTCTGCAGAATGGTAAATCCCCCCAATGGGCGCGTGGTGACCCGTGATGCTTAATGACGGAATTCTGGTGGATGATCAATCCATGACATGCTATACTCCACTTTGACACTTACTTAGGTTAGACGGGTGCTTAGAGAGGCCCCTTCCGATCAATCGACTGGTGACACCAAGCCTCATAAATATGAGTGCTACGGGGCACTCATATTTAACTCTACAATTACAGTCAACCTTTGAGTGCTCTCCATTGGTCCCTCAACCAACTTTTTATTGTGATTGGTTATAATTTTAGAAATATTGTTCATACACGAATAACTAATTTTAATAGTTTTTTTGTTGAAAATTGTACTTAGCGGATTAATGTTATCGAAGTGCTTATCTATCAACTTAAGGAAGTATCTTCCTATATTAATGCTCGATAATTTACAGAAAGGAGGGTTGAACCATATAACCTTTCTTTTCCTATTTTTTTCCAGTTTATTATCACTATTAATATCTCCATTAATACTATCATTGCTGTTAGAAAGATTGACCTTATTGTCAGACCTACTGACTATAGGTCTCTCATGGTATTTAAGTTTCTGTTGGAAAGCACTTCTTTCAAGGGTCTTTTGATTTTTTTACTATTTGCATCAAAAATAATTTTTGCTAGAAGATAATCTATTTATTCTAATGTTAACAGCATATATATGTGCTAGAAAGCATCTAGTTGTGAAGTTCCAATTCTGTTTTTTCTGGGAAACGTGGAGTGCCCTTTTATCACCATCACTCCCAGGTCTACTTTGACCCGTAATAGTAGTACCTGTTAGGGTCACTTCAGAGAGTTAAATATGTAGAATACTAAGTCCAATTACCGTCGAATTGGCAAGACGAGGCAGCAAACAGTCGTAACTGAATACGATTCTGAGATGCCGTAAAGACCACTGAAAAGTGGCAGGATTTATGGAGCCTCAGAGGGCCCTACAAACTAAGCAGCCAATCAGGACTCAGGGAATGGACTCACCCAAATGCATGGGTGGACTGTTCTGAATTCCCAAAAATACCAGTTGTCTTGACACTGGTGCAGTTAGGCTTGGCCAGTTACATTGCTCAAACCAATTGTTGACTGTCTAACTGACTTACTTCAATAAAATAGATCAAAAATGAGTATTAAAGATATGTTTAAAAAGATTGAGTTTGAAAAAAAATATTGAATACACAACAAAAATAGATAAAACAAAAACATCCTCGGCATAGAATAACCCAATGGATTGAGATGCCGTAAAATTCATCCAAATAACCAAACATCCAAATAACCAACCCGAACAACTCAAAGGTTTTTTTTTTGGTTTGGTCTGTTTTGTTTGTGGGTCATTTACTGCCGACAAAGTTTTGAAGTAAATCCATTCTTAATGGATGCTCAATTTTTTTATAAA
This sequence comes from Doryteuthis pealeii, assembly GCA_023376005.1. NCBI lineage: Eukaryota > Metazoa > Mollusca > Cephalopoda > Myopsida > Loliginidae > Doryteuthis > Doryteuthis pealeii. The sequence continues at coordinate 321,253 of JALAJA010000054.1, forward strand.
CACATTTTTCAATTTAACTCATAAATGGGACTCTAACAGGTACTACCACTCCAGGTCAGAGTGGACCAGGGAGCAATGGTGATGAAGTGGTGCTCCACATTCT
>JALAJA010000054.1:326355-337689 GCA_023376005.1 Doryteuthis pealeii
TGGATCGTGGACAACAACAAAAAAAAAGACAGAAATAAAATTTGGTGTAGAAAGCAAAGAGACTGATTATCAAAACAAAATAAATTTCAGGCTGGCAACCCTGAATAAAATTCAACTAATCTGTGTTGAATAAAATCAAAATTAATTAGTTGGTGGAGTATGAGCTGTCGTATCTAAACAACGTCAAAGTTGGATCGTTGACAAAAAGAAAGACATAAGTCAAATTTAGTATAGAAAGCAGTGTTTGATTTTCAAAACAAAATAAATTTCAGGCTGGAAACCCTGATTAAAATACAACTAAACTGTGATGAAGTAAATTGAAATTAATTAGGGACTGTCGTATCTAAACAAGGTCAGGTTTGATTGTGGATAAAAAAAAAACGATAGGAGTGGTAGTGAAATTAGAGATGAACAAATTTAGTCTAGAAAGCAAAGAGACTGATTTTCAAAACAAAATAAATTTCAGGCTGGCAACCCTGACTAAAATTCAACTAATCGGTAATGAATAACATAAAAATTAATTAGGTGGTATAGTAGGGACTGTCGTATCTAAACAAGGTCAGAGTTGGGTCGTGGATAAAGAGACTGATTTTCAAAACAAAATAAATTTCAGGCTGGCAACACTGACTAAAATTCAAATAATCGGTATTGAATAAAATGAAAATTAATTAGTTGGTATTGTAGGAACTGTCGTATCTAAACAAGGTCAGAGTTGGATTGTGGATGAAAAAAAAAAAGAAGTGAAATTTAAAATAGAGATGAACAAATTTTGCCTAGAAAGCAAAGAGACTGATTTCAAAACAAAATAAATTTCAGGCTGGCAACCCTGATTAAAATCCAACTAAATTGTGTTGAAGTAAATTGACATTACTTAGTTGGTATAGTAGGAACTGTCGTATCTAAACAAGGTCAAATTTGGATAGTGGATGAAGAAAAAAATTTTAAAAGACAGAAGTGAAATTTAGTCTAGAAAGCAAAGAGACTGATTTTCAAAACAAAATAAATTTCAGGCTGGCAACCCTGACTAAAATTTAACTAATCTATTTTGACCTTGAACACATAACCGGGTATCTAAGAAATCTTTTTAAGAAACATAGATATGAAGAGAGGGATAGCGGCAAAGTTTTGAACATAGATAGATAGATAGATAGATAGATAGATAGATATGAAATGATTAAGATAGTCAAAGAAATGTGGACAGGAATAGACAGATAGATGTTAGACTTTAGTTTAAATAAAAAGATAGGACATTTTTCACACACTATATATATATATATATATATATATATATATATATATAATATATATAGAGAGAGAGAGAGAGAGAGAGAGAGAAATGCCATAACTAGACTACTTCAGTTCCAGTGATCTTTGAAAAAGAGATTTTATCTCGAAAATTCAAGAATTAAATACAGGTTAACACACAACATCATTGTTACCGTATTATTATTTTTAAATATAATTAAAATCAACCTCCAAACCAATATATACACAATGCTTCAAACAAATTATAAAACTCTCTTATATATATATATATATATATATATATATATTATATATATATATATTATATATGTGTGTGTGTGTGTGTGTGTGGGTGTGTGTGTGTGGTATGTGAAAAATATCCTACCTTCTTCTTTATGCATATATTATATATATATATATATATAATATATATATATATATATATATGCGCATATATATTGACTGGGCACATCAGAAGATAAACGGATGGATAACAGATGTATTCCTATCGATTTCGGATGCCGGGGATTTATTACCAACTCAACCTTGGCATTTTTTGTCAAAACTTGGACTTTCGCCACCAGACAAGAGGAGATACATAAAAAAGAACCAGGATAAAACTCTAACCTCATCAGCGTGGATATGGCAATCCTATAATGTGACATCAAACAGACAAAGTCTGGTGGTATCGTGAGATACTGCTGGGGCGCTCTGGGTTAGTGGTAATGATGCTTCGGCACCGAAACCATGCCTGAACCCAGAGTCATCATCTGATGGAGGCTTTGTTGGTTGCAATTCTACTGTGTAAATAGCAGTCATTGTATGAAGGTTATTATATATATATATATATATATATATATATATATATATGTGTGTGTGTGTGTGTGTGTGTTTATGTGTTTGTATGTGTGTGGGGGGTGTATATGAGGTATACAAATAGAATAACAATATTAAACAATAATAATATAAATTTTTCTTCTATACCTCATACAGTCGGATTTATTATATTTGTATATGTTTACATCCACCACCCCCCACACACATACGTATATATATATATATATATATAGTTTTTTTCCGTAGTGAGGGTCTTTCCATGTGTGGTTTAACCAAGCTGATGCAGGTAGACCATAAGGAGAGCTCAATGTACCTAATCCCAGTGAGTAGAAGGACAGAGCAAGATATTTAGTAAATGAAGAAAAACTCTAAACTTGCTTCATTGCAATAATTTATTTCAACCGTATTAATACGGCATCTTCAGGTAATCACAAGAACATGACTCTTACCGTCGTAAGAGTCATGTTCTTGTGATTACCTGAAGATGCCGTATTAATACGGTTGAAATAAATTATTGCAATGAAGCAAGTTTAGAGTTTTTCTTCATTTACTAAATATAATATATATATATATATATATATATATACAGAGAGAGAGAGAGAAGGAAAGAGAGAGAGAGAGGTGGGGCAACTAGCTTTCTGCTGTTGGAAGAAAAGTCCAACTTAGAATCATTCTAATACCAACTGACTTGGTAACCCATCTACGATTATATAATATATATTATATATATATATATATATATATATATATATATATATATATATATATGTAAATTTGTGTGTGTGTGTGTGTGTGTGTGTGTGTGTGTGTGTCTTTTGTGTGCGTTTTCGACTTGCGATAATGCCAACAGACACCTGTGCACCCACTTGGGAATTTGTATTGGTTTTTTCCCCAGTTACTCTATTTAAGAAACAAGAAACTATTATTCTCCACATCCGATAGTCTACGTGATGTTGCCTGACTGCATTCACACCAACAACGTTCCACTTTTCTTTACAGTTGGACAAATCACAAGATTTCCAATAAGCTAAACGTCTTCGTCGCAAAATCGATAAGCCAATTAATTAGCTTACCACACTTAGAAGACGGTCAACATTTCACCTGTTATACCTGCAATATTGTATCACACCTAGACTATAAAAATACGACGAACAACATGGAACTATTTAAAATACTTTGTCGTATCATATATGAATAGCGATCAGCTATTAAAACGAGAAAGGGATATACACATAATAAGTCTCATGTGACCAAGTCTCTGTATTAAGTTATTAATAAAATGTGGTCAGTTCTCAGTCTTGGGTTATTAATGAAATGTGGCCGAGTCTCTGTCTTAAGTTGTTAATAAAATGTGGCCACGTCACAGTCTTGTGGTCAGTTCTCAGCCTTAAGTTATTAACAAATTGTGGCCACGTCACAATCTTAAGTTATTAATGAAATGTGGTCATGTCAGTGTCTTAAGTTTTTAATAAAATGTGACCAGGGCAGAGTCTTGAGTTATTAATAAAATGTGGTCATTTCTCAGCTTTAAGTTATTAACAAAATGTGGCCACGTCACAATCTTAAGTTATTAATGAAATTTGGCCATGTCACTGTCTTAAGTTATTAATATAATTTGGCCAGGTCACAGTCTTGAGTTATTAATAAAATGTGGTCAGTTCTCAGCCTTAAGTTATTAACAAAATGTGGCCACGTCACAATCTTAAGTTATTAACAAAATGTGGCCACGTCACAATCTTAAGTTATTAATGAAATGTGGTCATGTCACTGTCTTAAGTTTTTAATAAAATGTGACCAGGGCACAGTCTTGAGTTATTAATAAAATGTGGCCAAGTCTCAGTCATACGTTATTTATAAAATGTGGCCATGTCTTATGTTAGCAATAAAATGTGGCCAAGTATCAGTCTGATTTTATTAATAAAATGTGACCAAGTCTTAGGTTAATAATAGAATGTGTCTTAATTCTTAATTCTTATTTCTTATGAGTGTCTTCACTTCAACTAAATAATGGACCATTCCGTTTTCATTATAAAGAAGAAAAAAATAAGAAAAATGACATGCTTCGTGGAAAATATATATTTTAAAAATTAAAATAAAAAAATAAAGAGAGTAGGGAAAGATTGAGAAAGAGGGCGAGTGCGCGGAAGTAATAAGGCTAATCTCTTTTCATTGAACATAATGAATATATGAATGAAGGAACGAAATAGAAAAGAATTAGAGAGAGAGCTAAATCAAGATTATTATACTTTTTACAAATTGTACTATTTTGCAATAGCTCTTAAGTAAACATATCAAACGTTGTAATAATTTAATTATCATATGCTGGTATATCCACAGGTCCTGCTAGTAAAGAGATTTAAATCGGGATTATTATACTTTTTACATATTGAAGTATTTAGTAATAACTCTTAAGAAAACATATCAAACGTTGTAATAATTAAATTATCATACTGTGGTTTATTCACGGATCCGGCTAGTCATATATAGCCTATAAATATATAAAGGGCAGTTGGTGTGTATGTATGTATGTATTTATGTATGTCCGGAGGAAACTATGAAAATAAAACAATTAACGACAAAGTAAATATATATAAACATTCACTATCACCAGAGACTGCTTTTTGTGCAAGAATAATGAAGATTCTATTGTATCATCAGATCCATCCGATACAATGGGAGGACTTCCTTCCTGTGTCATATTTGCATCAAACTTTGTGGATCAGTCGCGGGATTGATGAGTCATTTGAGAGCTCATGAGAGGAAAGGTTCTGTTGATAGAGTGATAGGATTGTGAGGAACGGCAATGTTCTGTAAAGATTATGCTATTGCTATGTATGTATATATGTATGTCCGAGGAAACTACGAAAGTAAAACAATTAACGACCAAGTAAATACATATACACATTCACTATCACCAGAGCATGCTTTTTGTGTAAAAATAATGAAGATTTTATTTATATATGGGAAAATGTTTAAAAAATAGGATTTTAGTAGTAAGAGAAAGGAAAGTCAATTATACTATTTCTCTGAATGTTTGAGATGAGGCTTGAAGATTGGTATTATCTGCGTTATTCGGACTATTGTCCTCATCTTCATTGTTATTTGTACAACGTTTCGGCCGATGTGATTTCCAGCCTTCTTCAGGTATTTCTTGTCGGACTCGGAAACCTTCTCGGACTCGGGTACCTTCTTTTCGAACTCGGGAACTTTCTTGTCGTAATCGGGAGCCATCACGGAACTTTGAAGCTAACCCTTTATTCAGTCCACAGGGCTATCCTGTTCTCATTCCGCTAACCATAGCTGGGGTAGGAGTTGTGTTAATTATTTTTCTAACTGCCTCTACTCAGGATTGAACTCAGTATCCAGAGATAACTGTCACTTAGAACTGTCTTAACCTAACTACATTATCCACTAGGCCATGTGTCCAATTGGACGGTTCCCGAGTCCGAGAAGGTTCCCGAATCCGACAAGAAATACCTGAAGAAGGCCGGAGGGCATATCGGCCGAAACGTTGTACAAATAACAATGAAGATGGGGACAATAGTCCGAATAACGCAGATAATACTAAATCAATTATGTAAGACCAAAACACAAAATTCAGGTATCGCTGACAGTACTTGAATTCAGTTTTACAAATCTCACTAAACTTTTCTGCTAATGTTGCGTTCTTTAATAACGATTTGAAAATAAATATGTTGGTTAAATTTGTTTTTGTGCATCTTACGCCACTCATCCGTGAATATAACATGGAAAGATAAAATGTGTTTTACCACTTTTTCTGAGAGCTTTTGTTCTGGTAAGCAAGTATTAAACACAATAATAATGTGGCCTGAACTCGTTATTTTTTCAATTAACTGACCCACCGTGAAGAAAGTTTGGTGATCCTAGTTTAAAGTATTGGATCTTAAATCTTTTTTTGATTGCCAATCTCCAATTTCTTAATCACTACATACACCAACAACAACACACACTATATATATATATATATATATATATATATATATATATATATATCTTCTTATTATAATGAAGATTGTGTGTTTTTCTGTCTGTAACCGAAACTATATTCCTACTCAAGTCACAATTCTCTTAGTTATTGACATCACATTCTCCATGATTTTATTTTTATCTAAACCTCAATTATTAATAAAATTGTCTTACATTATTTTATTAATACTGTTAACTATGTCTACATACTGACAACATGCAATTATATTTATATATACAACAAAATAGCGGTTTACATTGTGAACGGGAAGACTAATTTGCATATTGATATTAAAAAATCGAATTTAATAAATATGTGCTTAGTATTATTGATTTCTAACTGTTTGGTTTTATTTTAATGAATATAAGCAAAAATCTCTTCAATGAATCTTAAATGAAAACAAGATAGAATAACTGTCATTTTATTCTTTACTTCCTATTTTAACTAAATACTTAAATTAGAAAAAATAACAATGAAAGACGAGAGTGATGGAAGAGTAAGTTTTAGTTGTTCCATTTTTTATTATTCTCCCTCTGTTTCAAATCTTTTTATCTGTATTCTTATTTAGTTTCATTAGCCTATTTAATTTGATACAATATTTTATTACATTAAAACTTAAATACTTGCACCCGGAGGGTGCATATATTTGCTAGTATATATATATATATACCAACTGAGCTAGGCCGGCCCTAGGAGGGGTAGTTCAAAAAAGATGGAACGGGATGGGAGTGAACACGTACATATTATGCCTGTCTGTCTGTCTGTCTGTGATATCAAAGAAAACAATTAAACTAAACTCTTTTGAAGTAAACTAAAGAAATGTATGGAAGGACAGACGAGACACAATCAACCCACTTGGATAGTAGATATTTTTAAAAGAATTGCTTGAGAATCTTTGTAAAGTTTTGATTAGAGAGCAAAGCATTTACTCGATCAAAGGATGAAGAAGAAAGAATCAAAGACAACACTTAAGTGTCAGACAATTGCGATAAAAATACTTGAAAATCGAAATGTCCAATCGATTGATTTGAAATTTTCAGACAATTTTAAAAGCGGAGAAAAATGAACACACCGTTTACGGTTGAAACTATGAACAATATCCTTAAAACCTCTGTATAAACAATTATATTTAATAAATACAGCTCTTACATTTGTAATTGAGCACTTTATTTTCCTTTATTTCATCTCGGAAAAATTACCAATATATATATATATATATATATATATATAAAGATAAATCTAATGAGTCAGACGAACCTACTATTAGTTTCGCTTAATGCTCATCAGGGCTAAGATCTGACTACTATTTTTGTACAAATAATTTATGTTTCTTTGCTCCATTACAAATGAGCTAAGAGAGTGCTCAATAGTTAAAACTAGAGCTAAATTTAATATACCAAGCGTGTTGGTAAATCCTTGCGGTGAGAAAAAAAACCAGCAAATAGTTTGATTGTAAAAATATACTACCAAACATCAACCGGGGAGAAAAAAATTTTTGAAAATAAGAAAAGACCAAGATAGTCGTACCAACAAAAAATAATCTATTGGTACAATATTTGGCTAAAAGAAAAAACAATTTATATGTATATATATGTATATAAGAGATTTATATATATATTTATATATATATATATATTCATATAACCGCTAGGAGGATAGCTAATAAGTAAAAAGTGCTCAATACCTAAGTAGAGCAAATAATAAAGATAAATCTAATGAGTCAGACGAACCTACTATTAGTTTCGCTTAATGCTCTTCAGGGCTAAGATCTGATTACTATATATATATATTAACTCTGCCGACCCCTGCTCTAGATTTTGGTAATAAATAAGTTCTAATGATATTCGTATTGATTATAACATATGCGTGAAAGTATTGTTAGAGGTGAATTTCTTTCTGGTAGTTATTGTAGATTATCACAAATTACTGTAATTCGCCATAGAAACATAAATTATCAGCACTTTTTGAATTCTTTTTACTCTTTTTATTTCAATTTAATTTTATCTTAGTTACTGTATGTATCCATAAAATCTATAAATGAAACAATATAAGTATTATTTTCTTTTTTACCGGGATTTTTATTACACCTCGCTAATAATTTGACACATGAATAATTTAAGTAAATTATGTAAATGACCGTAGTTTTTGGATAGAAGGGAAAAGTGTCACTTGTTTAATAATTTGAAACGCGGTGTACTTCCGAGTATCTACGATCTCTCTCTCTCTCTCTCTCTCTCTCTCTCTCTCTCTCTCTCTCTCTCTCTCTCTCTCTTTATCTCTCTCTCTCACTCACTCACTCTCTCTCTCTCTCTCTCTCTCCCCTCTGTCTTTATCTCTCTCTCACTTACTCTCTCTCTCTCCTCTGTCTTTATCTCTCTCTCTCTCTCTCTCACTCACTCTCTCTCACTCAACTCTCTCTCTCTCCTCTGTCTTTATCTCTCTCTCACTCACTCTCTCTCTCCCTCTGTCTTTATCTCTCTCTCTCTTCTGTCTTTATCTCTCTCTCTCACTCACTCTCTCTCTCTATCCTCTGTCTTTATCTCTCTCTCTCTCTCACTCACTCTCTCTCTCTCCTCTGTCTATCTCTCTCTCTCTCTCTCTCTCTCTCTCTCTCTCACTCACTCTCTCTCACTCACTCTCTCTCTCTCCTCTGTCTTTATCTCTCTCTCACTCTCCTCTCTCCCCTCTGTCTTTATCTCTCTCTCTCCTCTGTCTTTATCTCTCTCTCTCACTCACTCTCTCTCTCTCTCCTCTGTCTTTATCTCTCTCTCTCTCTCTCTCTCTCTCTATCTCTCTCTCTCCTCTCTTTCTCTCACTCACTCTCTCTCCTCTCTCTATCTCTCTCTCTCTCACTCTCTCTCTCTCTCTGTCTTTATCTCTCTCTCTCTCACTCTCTCTCTCTCTCCTCTGTCTTTATCTCTCTCACTCACTCTCTCTCTCTCCTCTGTCTTTATCTCTCTCTCTCTCACTCACTCTCTCTCTCTCTTTCTCTCCTCTGTCTTTATCTCTCTCTCTCACTCTCTCTCTCTCTCTCTCTCCTCTGTCTTTATCTCTCTCTCTCTCTCACTCTCTCTCTCTCTCTCCTCTGTCTTTATCTCTCTCTCTCTCACTCTCTCTCTCTCTCCTCTGTCTTATATATCTCTCTCTCTCTCTCTCTGTCTTTATCTCTCTCTCCTCTCTCCTTGTCTTATCTCTCTCTCTCACTCTCTCTCTCACTCACTCTCTCTCTCTCCTCTCTCTGTCTTTATCTCTCTCTCTCTCTCTGTCTTCTCTCTCTCTCTCCTCTGTCTTTATCTCTCTCTCTCTCTCACTCACTCTCTTCTCTCTCTGTCTATCTCTCTCTCTCCTCTGTCTTTATCTCTCACTCACTCTCTCTCTCTCCTCTGTCTATCTCTCTCTCTCTCTCTGTCTTTATCTCTCACTCACTCTCTCTCTCTCTCCTCTGTCTTTATCTCTCTCTCTCACTCTCTCTCTCTCTCTCCTCTGTCTTTATCTCTCTCACTCTCTCTCTCTCTGTCTTTATCTCTCTCTCTCTCACTCACTCTCTCTCTCTCTTTCTCTCCTCTGTCTTTATCTCTCTCTCTCACTCTCTCTCTCTCTCTCTCTCCTCTGTCTTTATCTCTCTCTCTCTCACTCTCTCTCTCTCTCCTCTGTCTTTATCTCTCTCTCTCTCACTCTCTCTCTCTCTCTCCTCTGTCTTTATATCTCTCTCTCTCTCTCTCTCTCTCTTCTCTCTCTCTCTCCTCTGTCTTATCTCTCTCTCTCACTCTCTCTCTCTCACTCACTCTCTCTCTCTCTCCTCTCTCTGTCTTTATCTCTCTCTCTCTCCTCTGCTTTATCTCTCTCTCTCACTCACTCTCTCTCTCTCTCCTCTGTCTTTATCTCCTCTCTCACTAACTCTCTCTCTCTCTCTCTGTCTTTATCTCTCTCTCACTCTCTCTCTCTCTCTCTCTCTGTCTTATCTCTCTCTCTTCTCTCTCACTCTCTCTCTCTCTCTCTCCTCTGTCTTTATCTCTCTCTCTCACTCTCTCTCTCTCTCTCTCCTCTGTCTTTATTCTCTCTCTCTCTCTCTCTCACTCTCACTCTCTCTCTCCTCTGTCTCTCTCTCTCCACTCACTCTCTCCTCTCTCTCTGTACTTCTCTCTACTCACTCTCTCTCTCTCTCTCTGTCTTTATCTCTCTCTCTCACTCACTCTCTCTCTCTCCTCTGTCTTTATATCTCTCTCTCTCTCTCCTCTGTCTTTATCTCTCTCTCTCTCTCTCCTCTGTCTTTATCTCTCTCTCTCACTCACTCTCTCTCTCTCTCTGTCTTTATATTATCTCTCTCTCTCTCTCTCTCCTCTGTCTTTATCTTCTCTCTCTCTCTGTCTTTATATAATCTCTCTCTCCTCTCTCTCCTCTCTCTCTTCTCTGTCTCTTCTGTCTCTCTCTCTCTCTCTCTCTCCTCACTCACTCACTCACTCACTCACACGCAACCACAAAAAATCAGAGTGTAGTATCTGTATCTGATTATTTTAAAAGACAATAAGAAATAAAATCTCGAATTTTGTAGAGACAAAAATCCAAAAAGAGAACCATAGACAAAACTTAAGTTTCAGACGATTGCGATAAAAATATTCAAAAATCGAATTGACTAATCGTATGTTATGTAAGACAAACAATTCAATATGAAATACGTCATATCTTTGTTAGCATTTCATCTCGGTCTATTCACGTTCATGCATGCGTCATCCTATGATCTTCATTTTCCATTTTTTCACATGCAATGATCACGTCATCAGCTTTCATAAACAAATGCACATATAAAAATTCACGGTTAATAAGGTTACATTCACACATTCACTATACACTTAACATTTTTCACTTTTCTTTTTTAGGTTTTAATATGATCTAAAGAAAATCCCCAAAACAACAGATGATAACCCGTGTAAAAGAAAGGTTTGTCGAAGCGTCTGTATAAGATGAGACAAAGCAAAAGAAATCCTAATTTGTCGTTGTTCCATCGGAGAAAGAGGTAAAAGAAGAAATAATCAAAATATGTAGGTAGGGATGGATACACGAGCCTCGAATAACTGCAAGGGAGTGGGTATGCCGATTAGTGGGAGTGGTTTTTTGAAAGGTGAAACTGACTTCGAATAAAATACCTCTTCAGAATCGATTGTTGAGCAAACAAAACGAAAAAGAAAACAGACACACAGACTTATATATATATATATATACTTATATATTAGATATATAATATATATATATATATACAATATAGA
>JALAJA010000054.1:342789-352789 GCA_023376005.1 Doryteuthis pealeii
ATTCGAAAAACCTTCTACGCGTGAGGATTTTTATTTCTAATATCAGATAATTCTCAGATCGTCTTCAGTAAATAAAGATTAACTTTTAAGTTTAAAGATGATTAAATTTCAAATTCTACCACTAATTGGATTAGTGACCGTGTTCGCATGTGTCATATGACTTGTGGGATTGAATTCTACCCGGAAGTAGAAACTTTAAATCAATAATGGATCGATAAATTTGTTGGACCGGGACAAATGGGCACAACAGTGATCAAACTGATTAGAATCACTAACTCAATCAAGCAATAAAATTGATCACTTTAATTCGGAAATGGAATAAAAATAAAATTAAAAATTAATTAGATGGTATAGGAGGAACTATTCTTATCTAAACAAGGTCAAATTTGGATCGTGGACAAAAAAAAAAGACAGAAATAAAATTTGGTGTAGAAAGCAAAGAGACTGATTATCAAAACAAAATAAATTTCAGGCTGGCAACCCTGAATAAAATTCAACTAATCTGTGTTGAATAAAATTAAAATTGATTAGTTGGCGGAGTACGAGCTGTCGTATCTAAACAAGATCAAAGTTGGATCGTTGACAAAAAAAAAAAAAAAAAAAAGACAGAAGTCAAATTTAGTATAGAAAGCAGTGAGACTGATTTTCAAAACAAAATAAATTTCAGGCTGGTAACCCTGATTGAAATACAACTAAACTGTGATGAAGTAAAATGAAATTAATTAGGGACTGTCGTATCTAAACAAGGTCAAGTTTGATTGTGGATAAAAAAAAAAAGATAGGAGTGAAAGTGAAAGTAGAGATGAACAAATTTAGTCTAGAAAGCAAAGAGACTGATTTTCAAAACAAAATACATTTCAGGTTGGCAACCCTGACTAAAATTCAACTAATCGGTATTGAATAACATAAAAATTAATTAGTTGGTATAGTAGGGACTGTCGTATCTAAACAAGGTCAGAGTTGGATCGTGGATAAAGAGACTGATTTTCAAAACAAAATAAATTTCAGGCTGGCAACCCTGACTAAAATTCAACTAATCGGTATTGAATAAAATGAAAATTAATTAGTTGGTATTGTAGGAACTGTCGTATCTAAACAAGGTCAGAGTTGGATTGTGGATGAAAAAAAAAAAAAGAGTGAAATTTAAAATAGAGATGAACAAATTTTGCCTAGAAAGCAAAGAGACTGATTTTCAAAACAAAATAAATTTCAGGCTGGCAACCCTGATTAAAATCCAACTAAATTGTGTTGAAGTAAATTGACATTACTTAGTTGGTATAGTAGGAACTGTCGTATCTAAACAAGGTAAAATTTGGATAGTGGATGAAGAAAAAAAATTTAAAAGACAGAAGGGAAATTTAGTCTAGAAAGCAAAGAGACTGATTTTCAAAACAAAATGAATTTCAGGCTAGCAACCCTGATTAAAATAAACTAATCTATGTTGACCTTGAATACATAACCGGGTATTTAAGAAATCTTTTTAAGAAACATAGATATGAAAAGAGGGATAGCGGCAAAGTTTTGAACATAGATAGATAGATAGATAGATAGATATGAAATGATTAAGAAAGTCAAAGAAATGTGGACAGGAATAGACAGATAGATGTTAGACTTTAGTTTAAATAAAAAGATAGGATATTTTTCACACTATATATATATATATATATATATATATATATATATATATATATATATATGGTATGTGAAAAATACCCTACCTTCTTTATATATATATATATATATATATATATATATATATATATATATATATATGTATATATTGACTGGGTACATCAGCGTCAGTTCGAAAAATATGAAGATAAACGGATGGATAACGGATGTATTTCTATCGAAGTCGGATGCTGGGGATTTATTATCAACTCAACCTTGGCATTTTTGTCTAAACTTGGACTTTCTCCACCAGACAAGAGGAAATACATAAAAAAGAACCAGGAGAAAACTCTAACCGCATCAGCGTGGATATGGCAGTCCTATATTGTGACATCAAACCGACAAAGTCTGGTGGTATCGTGAGATACTACTGGGGTGCTCTGGGTTTGTGGTAATGATGCTTCGGCACCGAAACCATGCCTGAACCCAGAGTCATCATCTGATGGAGGCTTTGTTGGTTGCAATTCTACTGTGTAAATAGCAGTCATTGTATGAAGGTTATTATATATATATATATATGTGTGTGTGTGTGTGTGTGTGTGTGGTGTGTGTGTGTGTGTGAGGTATAAAAATAGAATAACAATATTAAACAATAATAATATAAATTTTATTTCTATACCTCATACAGTCGGATTTATTATATTTTTATATGTTTTCATTCACCTCCCATATATATATATATATATATTTATATATATATATATATATACAGAGAGAGAGAGAGAGAGACAGAGAGAGAGAGAGGGGGGGCAACTAGCTTTCTGCTGTTGGAAGAAAAGTCCAACTTAGAATCATTCTAATACCAACTGACTGCGATTATATAATTAAATATAACTATTACTAGCAAATATATGCACCCTCCGGGTGCAAGTATTTAAGTTTTAATGTAATAAAATATTGTATTAAATTAGAAAGGCTAATGAAACTAAATAAGAATGCAGATAAAAAGATTTGAAACAGAGGGAGTATAATAAAAGATTTGAAACAGAGGGAGTATAATAACAAATGGAACAACTGAAACTTTACTCTTCCATCACTCTCGTCTTTTCATTGTTATTTTTTTCTAATTTAAATATTTAGTTAAAAAGAGGAAGTAAAGAATAAAATGACAGTTATTTTTATCTTGTTAATGGATTTCATTTAAGATTCATTGAAGAGATTTTTGCTTATATTCATTAAATAAAACCAAACAGTTAGAAATCAATAATACTAAGCACATATTTATTAAATTCGATTTTTTAATATTAATATGCAAATTAGCCTTCCCGTTCACACTGTAAACCGCTATTTTGTTGTATATATAAATATAATTGCATGTTGTTAGTATGTAGACATAGTTAACAGTATTAATAATGTAAGACAATTTTATTAATAATTGAGGTTTTAGATAAAAATAAAATCATGGAGAATGTGATGTCAATAACTAAGAGAATTGTGACTTGAGTAGGAATATAGTTTCGGTTACAGACGGAAAAGCACACAATCTCCATTATAATAAGATTATATATATATATATATATATATATATATGTGTGTGTGTGTGTGTGTGTATGTATATATATATATATGTGTGTGTGTGTGTGTGTCTTTTGTGTGTGTTTTCGACTTGTGATAATGCCAACAGACACCTGTGCACCCACTTGGGAATTTGTATTGGTTTTTTCCCCAGTTACTCTATTTAAGAAACAAGAAACTATTATTCTCCACATCCGATAGTCTACGTGATGTTGCCTGACTGCATTCACACCAACAACGTTCCACTTTTCTTTACAGTTGGACAAATCACAAGATTTCCAATAAGCTAAACGTCTTCGTCGCAAATCGATAAGCCAATTAATTAGCTACCACACTTAGAAGACGGTCAACGTTTCACCTGTTATACTGCAATATTGTATCACACCTAGACTATAAATACGACGAACAACATGGAACTATTTAAAATACTTTGTCGTATCATATAGGAATCGCGATCAGCTATTAAAACAAGAAAGGGATATACACATAATAAGTGTCATGTGGCTAAGTCTCAGTATTAAGTTATTAATAAAATGTGGTCAGTTATCAGTCTTGGGTTATTAATGAAATGTGGCCGAGTCTCAGTCTTAAGTTATTAATAAAATGTGGCCACGTCACAGTCTTAAGTTATTAATATAATTTGGCCACGTCACAGTCTTGAGTTATTAATAAAATGTGGTCAGTTCTCAGTCTTGTGTTATTAATGAAATGTGGCCGAGTCTCAGTCTTAAGTTACTAATAAAATGTGGCCACGTCACAGTCTGAAGTTATTAATATAATTTGGCCAGGTCACAGTCATTTCTCAGCATTAAGTTATTAACAAAATGTGGCCACGTCACAATCTTAAGTTATTAATGAAATGTGGTCATGTCAGTGTCTTAAGTTTTTAATAAAATGTGACCAGGGCACTGTCTTGAGTTATTAATAAAATGTGGTCATTTCTCAGTCTTAAGTTATTAATAAAATGTGGCCACGTCACAATCTTAAGTTATTAATGAAATGTGGCCATGTCACTGTCTTAAGTTATTAATATAATTTGGCCAGGTCACAGTCTTGAGTTATTAATAAAATGTGGTCAGTTCTCAGCCTTAAGTTATTAACAAAATGTGGCCACGTCACAATCTTAAGTTATTAACAAAATGTGGCCACGTCACAATCTTAAGTTATTAATGAAATGTGGTCATATCACTGTCTTAAGTTTTTAATAAAATGTGACCAGGGCACAGTCTTGAGTTATTAATAAAATGTGGTCAGTTCTCAGCTTTAAGTTATTAACAAAATGTGGCCACGTCACAATCTTAAGTTATTAATGAAATGTGGTCATGTCAGTGTCTTAAGTTTTTAATAAAATGTGACCAGGGCACTGTCTTGAGTTATTAATAAAATGTGGTCAGTTCTCAGCCTTAAGTTATTAACAAAATGTGGCCACGTCACAATCTTAAGTTGTTAATGAAATGTGGTCATGTCACTGTCTTAAGTTTTTAATAAAATGTGACCAGGGCAAAGTTTTGAGTTATTAATAAAATGTGGCCAAGTCTCAGTCATACGTTATTTATAAAATGTGACCATGTCTTATGTTAGCAATAAAATGTGGCCAAGTATCAGTCTGACTTTATTAATAAAATGTGGCCAAGTCTTAGGTTAATAATATAATGTGGCTTAATTCTTAATTCATATTTCTTATGGGTGTCGTCACCTCAACTAAATAATGGACCATTCCGTTTTCATCATAAAGAAAAAAAAGATAAGAAAAATGACATGCTTCGTGGAAAATATATATTAAGTATAAAAGAAAGAAGGAAAGAAAGAAAAAAAGAAAGAGAATAGGGAAAGATTGAGAGAGAGGGTGAGTGCGCGGAAGTAATAACGCTAATCTCTTTTTATTGAACATAATGAATATATGAAAGAAGGAACGAAATTGAAAAGAATTAGAGAGAGAGCTAAATCAAGATTATTATACTTTTTACAAATTGTACTATTTTGCAATAGCTCTTAAGAAAACATATCAAACGTTGTAATAATTAAATTATCATACTGTGGTATATTCACAGGTCCTGCTAGTAAAGAGAGTTAAATCAAGATTATTATACTTTTTACATATTGAACTATTTAGCAGTAGCTCTTAAGTAAACATATCAAACGTTGTAATAATTAAATTATCATACTGTGGTTTATTCACGGATCCGGCTAGTCGGATATAGCCTATACATATATAAAGGGCAGTTGGTGTGTATGTATGTGTGTATGTATGTATGTCCGGAGGAAACTATGAAAATAAAGCAATTAACGACAAAGTAAATATATATAAACATTCACTATCACCAGAGACTGCTTTTTGTGCAAGAATAATGAAGATTCTATTGTATCATCAGATCCATCCGATACAATGGGAGGACTTCCTTCCTGTGTCATATTTACATCAAACTTTGTGGATCAGTAGCGGAATTGATGAGTCATGTGAGGGCTCATGAGAGGAAAGGTTCTGGTGATAGGAATATAGGATTGTGAGGGACGGCAATGATTAGTAAAGATTATGCTGTTGCTATGCATGTATATATGTATGTTCGGAGGAAACTACGAAAGTAAAACAATTAACGACAAAGTAAATACATATACACATTCACCATCACCAGAGCTTGCTTTTTGTGTAAAAATAATGTAGATTTTATTTATATCTGGGAAAATGTTTAAAAAATAGGATTTTAGTAGTAAGAGAGGGAAAAGCCAGGGGTCGTGTTTGTGATTAAAATATTAATCAAATAATATATAAATGTAGGACCAAAACACAAAATTCAAATACCGCCGACAGTACTTGAATTCAGTTTCACAAATCTCACTAAACTTTTCTGCAAATGTTGCGTTCGTTGATAACGATTTGAAAATAAATATGTTAGTTAAATTTGTTTTTGTGCATCTTACGCCACTCATCCATGAATATAACATGGAAAGATAAAATTTCTCTGAATGTTTGAGATGAGGCTTGAAGATTAGTATTATCTGCGTTATTCGGACTATTGTCCCCATCTTCATTGTTATTTGTACAACGTTTCGGCCGATATGCCCTCCGGCCTTCTTCAGGTATTTCTTGTCGGACTCGGAACCTTCTCGGACTCGGGAACATTCTCGGTTCAAAGTTCCGTGATGGCTCCCGATTACGACAAGAAAGTTCCCGAGTTCGAAAAGAAGGTTCCCGAGTCCGAGAAGGTTCCCAAGTCCGACAAGAAATACCTGAAGAAGGCCGGAGGGTATATCGGCCGAAACCTTGTACAAATAACAATAAAAATGGGGACAATAGTCCGAATAACGCAGATAATACATAGATAAAATTTGTTTTACCACTTTTTCTGAGAGCTTTTGTTCTGGTAAGCAAGTATTAAACACAATAATAACGTGGCCTGCACTCGTTATTTTTTCAATTATCTGACCCACCGTGAAGAAAGTTTGGTGATCCCTAGTTTAAAGTATAGGATCCTAAATACTTTTTGGTAGCCAATCTCCAATCCCTTAATCACTACATATACCAACAACAACACACACACTATATATAATATATATATATATATATATATATATATATATATTATACCAACTGAGCTAGGCCGGCCCTAGGAGGGATAATTCAAAAAAGATGGAACGGGATGGGAGTGAACACGTACATATTATGTCTGTCTGTCTGTCTGTCTGTGATATCAAAGAAAACAATTAACCTAAACTCTTTTGAAGTAAACTAAAGAAATGTATGGAAGGGCAGACGAGACACAATCAACCCACTTGGATAGTAGATATTTTTAAAAGAATTGCTTGAGAATCTTTGTAAAGTTTTGATTAGAGAGCAAAGCATTTACCCGATCAAAGGATGAAGAAGAAAGAATCAAAGACAACACTTAAGTGTCAGACAACTGCGATAAAAATACTTGAAAATCGAAATGTCCAATCGATTGATTTGAAATTTTCAGACAATTTTAAAAGCAGAGAGAAAAATGAACACACCGTTTACGGTTGAAACTATGAACAATATCCTTAAAACATCTGTATATACAGTTATATTTAATAAATACAGCTCTTACATTTGTAATTGAGCACTTTATTTTCCTTTATTTCATCTCGAAAAATTACCAATATATATATATATATATATATATATATATATATATATATATATATATATTAATGTTACATACTGAGGTTTTCACTAAACCAAATCGATATAATGTTGTATACCCTTTCTTACTTCTTTACTTCTAGTCGTCTTCTCCTCTGGTCGGCTTTGCTATTCTGATCGTCTATCATCTTGGTCTGGTCTAGCGTCTGGTGTTGACTTGGGGACTTCGAGCTGGTTTTCCATGCTAGGGATTTCTCGTTATCAGAAGCCCTGTGTCATTGTTAGTTTTTAGGTAATAAACACAAGACTTCGATTTACGTTGATGTTACTTTATTTCCAAATCCCCAAACCAGACAATCTGCGCAGATGACAGGATGCGCATAGAAATGCGACCTACACCTTCGAGCTCCTACCTGCTAACTGACTGAGTTACTTCTATCCTTAAACCGGAACAGGGTCTTCTATGCCTTCCGGTTCTCACGATTTATCACCGGAAGGTGAGAGTGAGGTCAAGCGCTGTCACTCACCCTCAAGGCCATCAGCTGCACTAATCGCTATTATGTTTTCTACACTACCTTATAAAAGTATTAGGGATCTAATAATTATGTAACATTAACCCTGCCGACCCCTGCTCTAGATTTTGGTAATAAATAAGTTCTAATGATATTCGTATTGATTATTACTTATGTGTGAAAGTATTGTTAGAGGTGAATTTCTTTCTGGTAGTTATTGTAGATTATCACAAATTACTGTAATTCGCCATAGAAACATAAATTATCAGCACTTTTTGAATTCTTTTTACTCTTTTTATTTCAATTTAATTTTTTCTTAGTTACTGTATGTATCCATAAAATCTATAAATGAAACAATAAAAGTATTATTTTCTTTTTTACCGTGGTTTTATTACACCTCGCTAATAATTTGACACATGAATAATTTAAGTAAATTATGTAAATGACCGTAGTTTGCGGATAGAAGGGAAAAGTGTCACTTGTTTAATAATTTGAAACGCAATGTACTTCCGAGTATCTATGATTTCTCTCTCTCTCTCTCTCTCTCTCTCTCTCTCTCTCTCACTCACTCTCTCTCTCTCTCTCCTCTGTCTTTATCTCTCTCTCTCTCACTTTCTCTCTCTCCTCTGTCTTTATCTCTCTCTCTCTCTCACTCTCTCTCTCTCTCCTCTGTCTTTATCTCTCTCTCTCTCTCTCTCTCACTCACTCTCTCTCTGTCTCTCTCTCTCTGTCTTTATCTCTCTCTCTCTCACTCACTCTCTCTCTCTCTGTCTTTATCTCTCTCTCTCTCACTCACTCTCTCTCTCCTCTCTCTCTCTCTCTCTCTCTCTCTGTCTTTATCTCTCTCTCTCTCTCACTCACTCTCTCTCTCTCTGTCTTTATCTCTCTGTCTTCTCTCTCTCTCACTCACTCACTCTCTCTCTCTCTCTCTCTGTCTTTATCTCTCTCTCTCTCACTCTCTCTCTCTCTCTCTCTCTCTCTCTCTCTCTCTCTCTCTGTATCTGTCTCTGTCTCTGTCTCTCTCTCTCCTCTCTCACACACTCACTCACTCACTCACTCACACGCAACCACCAAAAATCAGCGTGTAGTATCTGTATCTGATTATTTCAAAAGACAATAAGAAATAAAATCTCGAATTTTGTGGAGACAAAAATCCAAAAAGAGAACCACAGACAAAACTTAAGTTTCAGACGATTGCGATAAAAAATATTTAAAAATCGAATTGACTAATCAAATGTTATGTAAGACAAACAAATCAGTATGAAATACGTCATATCTTTGTTAGCATTTCATCTCGGCCTATTCACGTTCATGCATGCGTCATCCTATGATCTTCATTTTCCATTTTTTCACATGCAATGATCACGTCATCAGCTTTCGTAAATAAACGCACATATAAAAATTAACGGTTAATAACGTTGCATTCACACAGTCACTATAGACTTAAAATTTTTAATTTTTCTTTTTTAGGTTTTAATATGTTCTAAAGAAAATCCCCAAAACAACAGATGATGACGCGTGTAAAAGAAAGGTTTGTCGAAGCGTCTGTATAAGATGAGACAACGCAAAAGAATCCCTAATT
The DNA here is from genome assembly GCA_023376005.1 of Doryteuthis pealeii. Lineage (NCBI taxonomy): Eukaryota > Metazoa > Mollusca > Cephalopoda > Myopsida > Loliginidae > Doryteuthis > Doryteuthis pealeii. The sequence continues at coordinate 352,172 of JALAJA010000054.1, forward strand.
TGTCGTTGTTCCATCGGAGAAAGAGGTAAAAGAAGAAACAATCAAAATATGTGGGCAGGGATAGACACATGAGCCTCGAATAACTGCAAGGGAGTGGGTGTGCCGATTAGTGTGAGTGGTTTTTTGAAAGGGATGAAACTGACTTCGAATAAAATACCTCGTCAGAATCGATTGTTGAACAAACAAAACGAAAAAGAAAAACAGACACACAGACTTTATATATATATATATATATATATATATATATATATAGATATAGATAGATAGATAGATAGATAGATATTTAAAAATTTGTTTTGGGATGAAACAAAGAAATCACAGTGCTCAACCACAAATTTCTAGTAGCTTTATTTATTTGTTGAATTTTTAAATATAAAAGTTTTTCATAAGCAACTACCCAGGTTTCAGGTTATTTCACCATCGTCAGGTTGCTCCATCACCTGGTGTTTATTTGACAAATAAACCTGAAACCTGGGTAGTTGCTTTTTGAAAAACTTTTATATTTAAAAAATTCAACAAATATATATATATATATATATATATATATATATAGAGAGAGAGAGAGAGAGATGGAGAGATGTGTTTGTTATATTTTCTGAAAATATTTTCTTCACATAT
>JALAJA010000054.1:357789-362347 GCA_023376005.1 Doryteuthis pealeii
AAAAGAAAAAAGTGAAAAAGAAAAAAGAAAGAGAAAAAAGGAAAAATGAAAAAAAAAACTAGTAAAAAACTAATCGTCGGGATGGAATAAAACGCTAGACCAAGGAAATTGTTTTTTTAGCTTCTGTGGTGGTGCGCCACACCTATTATAAATTTCTCACTTTACCGCACAGATCCCTGTACTACTCATACGCTGAGTTGACGAGTGCCGGTATCGAACCCGAAACATCGTTGTTCCTAGTCAGATATTCTACCGAACTAAACAGCCGGTTCTAAGTATTATTTGGTCCTTATCTTTATTGTTATCTGCACAACGTTTCGGTCGATATGACCTCCGGTCTTCTTCAGGTGTTTCTTGTCGGACTCGAACTTGGGAACCTTCTTTTCGAACTCGAGAGCCTTCTTGTCGTAATCGGGAGCAATCACAGAATTATGAACCTAACCCATTATTCAATCCACTGGAGTATCTTGTTCTTATTCCACTAACCATAGCTGGGGTACAGGTGTTAAGCTGTGTTAATAATTATTCTATGTTACTGTCGCCCTTGACTATGATTGAACCTGCAGCTTAGAGATAACTGTCACTTAGAAATGTCTATAACCAACCGCCTTTATCCACTATGCTATGTGTACAGTTCAGAGAATAGAAAAGAAAATATGTTGTATTTTCTGAAAAATCGCATCTGTTCCGTAAAAAGGGAACTCGAGTGTTTAGTTGCAGATAAACGAACACACAGACACAGGACACGTACGGCAATTTTCAAATCCAAACTGACAGCACACGATCGACAAAAATATGTACATTGTTAAATGTACCAATTTCTATTGAATATCTATTGCAGAGATGATTATATATATATTTTACCAACCCCTCTGCACGAGCAGGATGTGACACAAGGTCAATTTCTTAAGCGGAGTTTTCCTTCTCCTAGACTGGTTACCTAACCAAGATTAAAGAGCCCAGTCTGCCCTACTATTTATCCATAGCTGGAGGGAGAGTAGAATTCATACCTTTCCCAAGGGTATTAGGTGGTGGCTGCGGGTCTACATGTCCCGGGAATGACGTTAAACTCTATCTGATGGTGAGGTTCCAGGTTTGGAGGTTTGGGGAATGTGGAGCACCCCTTCATCACCATTGCTCCCTGGTCCATTCTGACCCGGAGTGGTAGTACCTGTTAGGGTCCCATCTATGGGTTGAATAGAAAAATGTATTTATAAAAAAATTGTATTATCCATTAAGAATTGATTTATTTCAAAACTTTATCGGCATTAAATGACCCACTGAGGTTGATATGCCGTAAAACAAAACAAACCAAACCAATATCTATTGCAAAGTTGCTTATATATATATTTACCAACCCCTCCGCACGAGCAGGATGCGACACAAGGTCAATTTCTTAAGCGGAGTTCAACAGGTTTGGATTCAGAGTTTTCCTTCTAGACTGGTTGCCTAACCAAGGTTAAAGAGCCGAGTATGGCCTACTATTTATCCATAGCTGGAGGGAGAGTAGGATTCATACCTTTCCCAAGGGTATTAGCGCTAAGTGAAATGCAATTACTGAATGCTGAATTGTTATATATATATTTACCAAACCCTCCGCACGAGCAAGATGTGACACAAGGTCAATTTCTTAAGCGGAGTTCAACAGGTTTGAATTCAGAGTTTTCCTTCTCATAGACTGGTTGCCTAACCAAGGTTAAAGAGCCCATTCTGTCCTACTATTTATCCATAGCTGGAGAGAGGGTAGGATTCATACTTTTCCCAAGGGTATTAGCACTATATGAAATGCAATTACTGAATGCTGAATTGTTATATATATATATTTATCAACCTCTCCGTACGAGCAGGATGTGAAACAAGGTCAATTTCTTGAGCGGAGAGTAGGATTCATACCTTTCCCAAGGGTATTAGCGCTAAGTGAAATGCAATTACCACGTCCAGGATTTGAACTCGGGGCGACGAGTCCATTTCCCATGACTTTAACCATCGCACCACGCGCTTCCTACTAAGATGCTTATAAGTACGCATCGTGCGTCCCTGACGTATAAAAATATATAAGGACACAGAAAATTGTATCCGTGCGACTCAGTGTTTCTTTTTTTCTGCCCCCACTATTTCCAGCTAAGCGTAAATACATTTCAATATTTTCTTGGAAATAAATGACATTGTATTGTGTACAAGGTAGGGGTTAGACAGCTTTTGTTGTTCATGGATAAAAAAAACTCTACAATTTATAAAGAAACTTTAGTTAGAAGCCCTTAGTTAGAGACAGTAACTAGAAGACGACAAGATGACAGACAGACAAGAAGTTAGCAGAGACAGAAAAGCAGAAATGAAGCAACAAGTAAGTCTCTCTCTCTCTCTCTCTCTCTCTCTCTCTCTCTCTCTCTCTCTCTCTCTCTCTCTCTCTCTCTCGCTCTCTCTCACGCGAGTTTCTTCTCTCGTTTATATACCCAACAAATTATAATATATAATAATATAATATAATTATATTATTGTAAATCAACAAATTATTGCAATAGTCCTTCAAGGAGACACATTGGCACCATATATATTTATAATATGCTTAGACTACGTACTCCGAACATCATTAGATACCATAAAAGTAAAAGGTTTCACACTGAAAAGAGCAAGAAGCAGGCGATATCCCGCACAAACAGTCACAGATGCAGACTATGCTGATGACCTTGCACTTCTTGCAGATACACCGGCACAGGCTGAATCACTGCTACATAGCTTAGAGGAGGCAGCAAAGAATATCGGCCTCTATGTGAACTCCGATAAAACAGAGTTCATAAGTTTCAAAAATAAAGGAAACATCTCCACACTCAACGGCAAGCCTCTTAAGCCAGTAGAACAATTCACGTACCCTGGGTGGTAATATCTCCTCCACAGAGAGCGATGTTAATACACGGATAGCAAAGGCATGGTCGGCCACAAATAGATTATCAGTCATATGGAGGTTCGATCTCCCTGAGAAGCTAAATCGACAGTTCTTCCAGACTGTGGTTGTGTCGGTGCTGCTATATGGTTGCACCACCTGCACCCTAACAAAGCGTCTTGAGAATAAGATAGATGGGAGCTGCACAAGAATGCTCCGCTCAGTCTTGAACAAGATATGGAAGCAGCACCCCCACAAGGAAACACCTGTACGGTCACCTGCCCCCCATCTCACAAACTATCAGAGACGGGCAAGACATGAAGGACACTGCTGGAGAAGCAAGGATGAACTCATGAGCGACGTTCTCCTGTGGAAGCCAACACATGGCCATGCAAGTGTGGGGCGCCCAGCAATGACCTACATTGACCAGCTATGTGAGGATGCTGGTTGCTCCGCAGAGGAGCTCCCAGGGGCAATGAATGATAGGGAAGGTTGGCGAAAGATTGTCATGGATACCCGTGCTGCATACGCGACATGATGATGATGATGATAATAGTTACAACAAAAATTACAATGGTAACAAGACGACTAATGCTTTGCCGCTAAGGAAAACATATATCATATGTTATATTTGCAAAAAAAGGGACCATAACTGTAAAATAAAAATAAGGATTTTTGTCAGAATATAAAGACATATCCAAAAAATAAATATTATTTTGCTGTTGGATATGACATGCTATCAGATAAGGATAGTTTGCTCGGTGACTGTGGTGCGACCCAACATGTGATTAATGATAAATCTAAATTTAATTTGCAGCAACCAAAGGATCATACCCAACACTAAGGGACACCGAGGAACAACCAAAGGATTCTTCATAAAAGATAAGCTTCTGCTTAACACAAGGGATCTCCACTGTAACGTGCACTCACTTGAAGCCTATGTTACATAATCTATGCATATATTATTGTCAACCCCCTGTATTTCTGAAGGGATGGCCCCTTTACGTATTTCACGGGACTTTCCATGGAATATTACAGAAAGCCCGTGAAATACGTGAAGTCACGTGGGATCTGGTTGGGTCTTCAGTTTTCAGCTTGAACGTCAGGCAGATAAGATATGTCTGCTTAGCTGGGACTCACCTGCATATGCACGCTATGTTTAGTTACATGAAATGTTTACTTAAGTAAATAAAAGCTTACGAAAATAACATGGTTTTGTGGTTGATGAATGTCTTGGCAACAAGACTGACCTAGAAGACCAGACACGAAGTCCCCAGGACTAGATCCAGACGCTGGAAGAAGAACGTAAGATACCAAAGATGAACAGAATAATAGAAGTAAGAAAGGAAAAAGAAGAGTATACAACAGCCTAAAAATGGCCACAAAATCGTAACAATCCTGTTCGTATACTATCACGAGCACCGTTCAACAACAAGCGCCTGCTTAAGTCTGATGTATATTTTGTGTAGATGTTATCTCTGCACAAATACGAGCTTGACATAAATACACACAAACATCGTTTTTGGAACATATAGGAAAATATTGATTATTCTGTCTTTGTACAAAATCTTCCTTGTTCTTCAACATATTATCAATACTGAAAGATCTTTTTCACTTTTTATGTATGAAAAGTCAATATAGAGTTGGGTCTGAAAAAAACGGAGTTAATCTCGACCG
>JALAJA010000054.1:362447-364947 GCA_023376005.1 Doryteuthis pealeii
AGGGAGATGGAAAAGAAGAGTATACAACAGCCTAAAAATGGCCACAAAATCGTAAACAATCCTGTTCGTATACTATCACGAGCACCAGTTCAACAACAAGCGCCTGCTTAAGTCTGATGTATATTTTGTGTAGATGTTATCTCTGCACAATACGAGCTTGACATAAATACACACAAACATCGTTTTTGGAACATATAGGAAAATATTGATTATTCTGTCTTTGTACAAAATCTTCCTTGTTCTTCAACATATTATCAATACTGAAAGATCTTTTTCACTTTTTATGTATGAAAAGTCAATATAGAGTTGGTCATGATAAAAACGGAGATTTAATCTCGACCGCCTCACCGTTTTTGAGGTTAAAAAAAGATTTATATAATGTCTGTTTCACTCAGTTTGCTCCGTAATTTTCCAACGACTACAAGGAACTCGAAGAAGAGTCACCTAGAGTCAATTGCACTTTGCTGTTTTTACAGTCACATCTAACTATACATATATAAAGGGCAGTTGTGTGTATGTATGTCCGAATGTAATCTATACATATATAAGGGCAGTTGTGTTATGTATGTCCGAATGTAATCTATACATATATAAAGGCAGTTGTGTGTATGGTATGTTCCGAAATGTAATCTACAAGAACTCGGAGAAGAGTCACCTAGAGTCAATTTCGCTTTGTTGTTTTACAGTCACATCTAACTATACATATATAAAGGGCAGTTTGTGTGTATGTATGTCCGAATGTAATCTATACATATATAAGGGCACTTGTGTTGTATGTATGTCCGAATGTAATCTATACATATATAAAGGGCAGTTGTGTGCATGTATGTCCGAATGTAATCTAATACATATATAAAGGGCAGTTGTGTGTATGTGTGTCCGAATGTAATCTATAATATAATGTATCATGTATCTATACATATATAAATGGCAGTTGTGGGTATTATGTCCAAATGTAATCTATACATATATAAAAGGCAGTTGTGTATTTGTATGTCCGAATGTAATCTATACATATATAAAGGGCAGTTGTGATTTGTAATGTCCGAATGTAATCTATACATATATAAAGGGCAGTTGTGTATTTGTATGTCCGAATGTAATCTATACATATATAAAAGGCAGTTGTGTATTTGTATGTCCGATGTAATCTATACATATATAAAGGGCAGTTGTGTATTTGTATGTCCGAATGTAATCTATACATATATAAAGGGCAGTTGTGTATTTTATGTCCGAATGTAATCTATACATATATAAAGGGCAGTTGTGTATTTGTATGTCCGAATGTAATCTATACATATATAAAGGGCAGTTGGTGTATTTGTATGTCCCGAATGTAATCTATACATATATAAAGGGCAGTTTGTGTGTATGTATGTCCTAATGTAATCTATAATATATAAGGGCAGTTGTGTGTATGTATGAAATGTATCTATAATATATAAAGGGCAGTTTGTGTATGTATGTCCGAATGTAATCTACAAGGAACTCGGAGAAGAGTCACCTAGAGTCAATTCGCTTTGTTGGTTTTACAGTCACATCTAACTATACATATATGGCAGTTTGTGTGTATGTATGTCCGAATGTAATCTATACATATATAAAGGGCACTTGTGTGTATGTATGTCCGAATGTAATCTATACATATATAAGGGCAGTTGTGTGCATGTATGTCCGAATGTAATCTATACATATATAAAGGGCAGTTGTGTGTATGTGGTCCGAATGTAATCTATACATATATAAAGGGCAGTTGTGTGTATGTGTGTCGAATGTAATCTATACATATATAAAGGGCAGTTGTGTGTATGTATGTCCAAATGTAATCTATACATATATAAAGGGCAGTTGTGTGTATGTATGTCCGAATGTAATCTATACATATATAAAGGGCAGTTGTGTGTATGTATGTTCGAATGTAATCTATACATATATAAAGGGCAGTTGTGTGTATGTATGTTCGAATGTAATCTATACATATATAAGGGCAGTTGTGTGTATGTATGTTCGAATGTAATCTATACATATATAAAGGGCAGTTGTGTGTATATGTATGTCCGTGGAAAACTGCGTAAATAAAACAATTAACGACAAATACACACACACACACACACACACACACACACATATATATATATTGTGTGTGTGTGTGTGTGTGTAAAAATGGAATTGGAAATGAATCCGACAATATGAGGAAGAATGAATAAAGAAAAGAAAGAACAGAATGGATGATAAAAGATGAATTTAATCAATCTCACTTACACTGAATTGACCGAAACACATGTGTAAGTGATATTGATTAAATTCATCTTTTATTATCTATTCTGTTCTTTCTTTTCTTTATTCATTATATATATATATCTTATCTTATTATAATGGAGATTGTGTGTTTGTCTGTCTGAAGCCGAAACTAAATCACTACTCAAGTCACAATTCCCTTAGTTATTGACGTCACATTCACCATGAATTTATTTTTATTTAAACCTCAGTTATTGAT
>JALAJA010000054.1:379947-392447 GCA_023376005.1 Doryteuthis pealeii
AACCATTACACTACATGAGGCGCCCTCGGTTTTCGGTATATAAGGTGTGTGCTACTTCCCCGCCTATACTTACAGTCTGGCCAAGGTCACGTGAAACTTAAATACTTGTACCCGGCGGAGGGTGATTTTGTTTGCTAGTACGCATAATGCATGAGTTTCCTTAAGTTCTTGACATAAAAAACCTAGACGGGTAAAAATCAATCAATCAATTGTTTTCATTACAATTCAATAATTGTAAATCGATTTCAAATTTCGATGGCTTCTAATTGGAAATGATTTATTGTTTTTTTTTTCCCCATTTGGATGTCTGGTCAATATCATCTATTTCACTGCTGGAATTGGTCTTAGTAAATTTCTATAATCAACACACGAAAAGACAGTAGAAATTGTGGCAAACAGAGGTATCATTTTATTATAAAATCCATGGGAAATGATATTTACTATGAAAATTAATTGGAAATGACTCATTATAAGAATTCATTGGAAATAATATTTACTATAAAAATGCATAGAAAATGATTTTTATCTATAAAAATGCATTGGAATTGATTTTTACTATAAAAATGCGTTGGAAATGAATTTTACTATAAAAATGCATTGGAAAGGATTTTTACTATAAAAATGCATTGGAAATTAATTTTAGCTTATAAAATGCATTAGATGATTTTTACTACAAAAAATGGCATTGGGAAATGATTTTTATGATAGGAATGCATTGGAATTGATTTTTACTAATAAAATGGCATTGAAATGATTTTTACTATGAAAATGCTTGGAAATGATTTTTACTATAAAAAAATGCATTGGAATGAATTTTACTAATAAATGCACATGGAAATGATTTTTCATTAAAAAAATGGCATTGGTAAATGATTCTTACTATAAAAACTGCATCTTGGAATCGATTTTCTACTCATAAAAAGTTCATTGGAAATCGTTTTTATTAAAAAATCGGCACCTTTGCAAATGATTTTTAGTATACAAATGCATTGGAAATGAATTTTTCACTATAGAACAAATTGCCTCGGAAATGATTGTTTACTGTATAAAAACCCTTAAAAATTATTTTACTAAAACCAACGCCATGAAAGTGATATTTACTTTAAAACCATGCTTCCTTCTCTCTTCTCTTCTCTCTCTCTCTCTCTCTCTCTTCTCTCTCTTCCTCTTCTCTCTGTGTGGGTTTCTTTATACTTTCACTTTTTAAGTATCCAATCTAATCCAAATTTATGCACAACTTTTATCGCGTTTCAGTCAACATTATTTCTATTTATTACAAACATTTGTTTTAATCAGTTATCCCTGGCTCCAATAACTAATAATTAATCTTCGTTGACAATATTGTACGCCTCAATCGACTATTCTTAATAAGAAAGTACTTTACACACCGTTATGATGGTAAGTAAGTATTTATCCTATCAATTAAAATAAATCTTTCAAATATATTTATTCAGAACATAGATAGGAATCGCTACAGCTACTATCACCCAATCTGAACAAGATTGGAGCTTCACAGTAACTGGCACTAGATGCGGTGCTTCCACACTTTCTCTATAGCCCAGAACCATGAACCTCACCACCATTTAATACATTCCTAGTCTCCTCACTAGAGAACACTCCCTCTTTTTTGCTGGCTCTAACCACCCTGAAAGGGAAGCTCATCGGCGTATTTAATCAGTTTCACCGATCATGGGCTAAACAATAAACAAGATGATTTTTAAAATATTTTCTGTCAACGGAAGTGTCGTTTACATCGACAGACTTTTTGAGCAACTGTACGAGGGGATTTAATGAGTCTTTTGCTTTCGGGCGGGTTGGTAGGGAGTGGGTAGAATATCTGCAAATCACTTGTACCAATTTGTTAAATTAGAACCTGAGTTTCTTCAACGCACTTCCCTCCGTTCTCCTCCTCTCACCCTCGTCTGAAATCTTATTTCATTCCTACCTTTCACTTTCACTATGAACGTCACCAACATCGCGCAACAAGTCAGTTCTGCACTTCTCTCCCGTTAACGTGTGGTGCATTCCACTTCGAGTTGCGAATATATCTTGAAATAAGAGGAAGCGAAGAAACACCGTTCGACGGAAACACGGTATACTAGGAAAGCTCCAACGGGGGGAGCGGGGTTCCCGCAGCTCAGTCCCGCGATCCGCCCCATTTCACTTTAACGGATTATCGGTGAAGGTCCACGAATCCCAGTTGTCCTGAGGTGTCCCAAAGAGAATGCCGAAGGAGTTGAACTCGACTTGTATAATGAGAGGTACCCCACAAACAACAATGTCGACTCTTTGGTCATATTTCACCATCCCATGACGGTAATAATAAAACACTACTTACTGCTAATACTTTAGTGTTTTAAAAACGTTTTATAGATATAAATAAGTCTCTCTCATTCTGTATCCCCAGCTGTATCTCATATATATATATTATCATCCCTAGTGGTAATTGCAGGATGTTAATTTCCGCTTAGAAACATGTAGCGGATTAAATAGTCATGCCTATACTGGACAGGCCTGCTCTGGTGGGCCCGCACGGGTAAGAGGTTTGACGAAGGAACAGTTCATATCGGTCTCCGAACTCCGGTCAAGGATAGGCTAGTGTTAATCAGTAGTTGGGAACCGACACTCGATGAGAGGTGGTACGACATTCGTGCGTTGGTATTACGAACGATGTACTGTGCGTTATTTACATTATATATGATTATATGATATACGTACGTATATACGTTAAAGTATGTTATACTTACGAACTGCCCTCCGCACAGAGCAGGGATGTGACAGCATGGAGGTGCAAGTTCTTAAGCGCGAAGTTACAAGAGTGTTTGATTTAGACGTTTTCCTTCTCCTAATCTAGCGTTAAAGAGCCTAGTCTGCCCTACTATGTTTATCCATAGCTGGGAGGGAGGAGTAGACAGTTCATTACGCTAGTTTCCAAAAGGAGATATATATATATATACGCGATCTATATCAGGGATTCCTGATATTTGATTATAGATAATGTATGATATTGTAGTCGATAATATCACCGAGACAGTGTGTTCTCGAACGTCTCTATCAGTGTGGCTAGACTATTAAGGCGTCAAGTATACTGTCTAGCCGAACAAAACCCTGATGACTTCAGCCGAGTCTCACGACGATGTGCTCTCCCTCTCGATCGTCCGTAGTGTTATGTAAGAGATCGAAATGTCTATGGTAATATCGAAGTACTGTTAGTCGAACGATCTGATTCATAAAGTTTACTACTATATACTCGATATTAGTTATCAGATCATATTAGTAATATGAGTTATAGGTATACTTATGTCTAAAGGTAAGTGTGTGTTAGGTGTTCCTCTTTGTGTTTTCGGATGTTAGGTGCTTTAGTTGTGTTTATGTGGTTTTTGTCGTGATGTCTGTTATAGTGTAGCTACTCATGGACATTGGATAGGAACCTCGATTGATTAAAACAATTTCGGAAACACAAAATGTTTAATTCACCCATTTGCTCTCCTCTGAACTGTAATGGTTGTGGTTAGATATACTGAAACAGTGCATTCCATTTTGATATTGTTTTGTTTTGCACTGTTCTATCAACACATTTTTGTCTTGTGTCGAGGAAATAAAAAAAATGACTATTTCTCAAACCAAAGCAATTAACAAAATGTGTTCGATAAGAATGAAATGTATTTTTATTCATCGTCAAGAATCGTTTAAGAAAATTCTCATAAGAAAAACTAATATCATAAGCAAATTTGGTTAAGGGAGTCATGGCCACCGCACAGATTTTATGCTAGAGAATTCTTGGGCATACTAAGTTATACGTGACGATGAAGAGAAAACAACAGTATTTTATCATTCATTTCCTTAAGTAAAGATTCCTAAGAAAACCTATAGCAAAATTTGTTAAGCGGATCAAGTGTGCATGCACAATTTGGGCCAATTACACAGCCGACATTAACGAACTAAACAGTTGAAATTTTTGTCATATAGTACATGAATAATGTTTTTAAAAAATAGAATTATGGTTTCTAAAACCTCAAAAGTAAGGATTACAGTATTTTTTTATTCTATACAATTATTCCTCTTATTCTACTCTACCTGTAGCCCCGACATGTCCTGTTGAATGTGTGATAGGAGACGATACTGGTACTTATGCTCGCTGAGTAGCCCGCGTACTATATATGTATCCTTTTTTTAAAATAAGGAGTCCGTACTTCAGTATTTATAAAGTTAATAGAAATAAATGGCATGATAGGTGCATAATACAATACATTAATGTCAATTAATATATTATCTATATAATTTTATACTCCCGACCGAAGGCGGCGGCTAAATAACTTCTACCGTACGCTTATCCTTAGCACGGTGTAACTGGGCAATCACCTGGAGGACAGGATCACTAACACAGGCAGTGCCTAGAGAGAGCTCAACTGCCCGCAGCCTGTACTCTCTACTGAGACAGACGTCGCTCGGCCGATGGTGGGTTCATGTACGGTCCGGATGATGAGGGACTCGAATCTCCCGAAAGAACAGTTCCTGTATGGAAGAGCTTAACATCTGGTAAATAGACAAGATTGGTCGCCTCCCGCAGGCGTGCGAGTTCGCAAAGGAGTCGCTGCAAAAATGATCTCCAGGTGCTTTGGCATTGGTTTTTGTTTTGAACTCATGATGCTTTTGTCTCCGCTCATTATACAGAACAGAGTGATATGAACAAGCTCTGAAGATATTATTCTATACAAATCGAAATATTGTTTCCAACTATTAGCTATGAATATATATAAGATGGTTTCACTTTAAAGCATTTTGTGTTGTTATTGCATTTTCTTTTATCTATAGCTCATCAGACATACCGTCGGATTCATTTTCTTTCTTTTAACTTTTATATATATATGTAGTTAGTAATACTATATATAAGTATATATATATGAATTTAAAACGAGTTTTTAACCGTGTCATACTGTGGAGCAAATTTAAAAAAAATTAGAAAAAGCACAGTTCATCAAGTAATTTTGTTGGCGTTTGAACAAAACGGGTAGTAGTATTGAGAATGTTGATTATCTTCTAATGGGGTCCTAACTGCGAGGGTGGGGTATATGTTGGCTCGATAAGCCCCGACCCACCCCATCCCCAATGAACCGGTTATAACATAACTGACGACCGCTTACCCTAGCGCTGTTTATCGGCCGTATCTCAAACTTAATAGGTTTAAGTTATCTCATTTAAGTAGCTTTCAGTCTTTCGTTATTTGTGAGATAAATGGATGCTACAGTTGTGCCACCAAGCAGATAACAAATGAAAATGTTGATTTATTCTGAGGACAGACAGGCAAAGTCTTGAGTAGAGACTTATTACGTATGCAAATGGTCCGGAATCAATTGGTTAGAGTCAGTTACAGGATCTCGACTTCATATTTCGATCTCTTTAATTGATCGCGAGCTCTTGTATCGTTAACCTCAGTATACATCAATAGGTCTTTAACAGCGCGTGGCGCTGTTAAATGGTTACGAATGGTCGATGGGAAAATGGAACTGGTCGCCGCCGCAGTAATTCAAATTCTGGACGTCGGTAGAATCGTCGGCACTTACGGATGCATCACTAGCGCGATTATACCCTTGGGAGTCCTATCTCATCGCGGACCTACAGCTATGGGGTAGAATACTATAGCGCCAGAGCTTCGAGAGTAGGCTTGTATTGTATTTCGTTTTTAAAATCATTTTTTAACTCTCACTGAGTAGTACTTGGTTTTCCTGCATGTTGTAGTAATTTATTTATGTTGGATGAGTAATTAATGACATATAGAGTTAATAGAAGCCGTTATGAAGGCTAAGGTACTGATGCGATATCATGATAAAGTCATTACAACTGTGATTGGAGTATTTTGTCTGTTTGTGTGACAGAGATTATTCATCTTTGTTTGATGGTGAAAGGTTTCATTAAACTAATTGCTTATTTTATAGGCATACCGCTTCTGATAGACGTTCAAAATGTAGAAATCGGTGCAAACTATTACTTATACGCTTTTGTTCGATTATTCTTGGTTGCCTCTTCAAGTTATGAGGCAATATTCAATGATTAAGCGTAGTTAAACGTATTGCATATAGATCAAATTTATGAAGAAAGATCTAATGGTGGAGATGAGAATATGTTAGACTTTCAAATTACTCGCATGTAGATATTTGTCGCCTAAAATGATTTTGGTAAATTTGCATTTCACTTAGCGACTAACGGATGCAGGAGCAGACATCTTGGAAGGAGTGGGTAGAATCCTACGCGTCGTCCCTAGCAAGCTATGGGTGAAGTAACAGGGCAGACTGGGCGTCTTACTGCTAGGATCGACTCAGGTTATATGTGGACAGCTATAGAAAAGCGTTAACAGCACGTGTTAACTCGCATCGTGAAGGAAATTAGCTCGCGTATCTGGTGCGCATGAGGGATTTATTAGCGATAGCTGTCGTTGGTATAGTAATCAGACGCTTAGATGAATGAAACTGATGTCGTATCTTGCTATAGGTATGTCTGAGCTGGAGGAGATGTGACGGTCGAGACTATTAATACTTGTGGCTCTATACATTCTTGTGTAGATATGTATATATATACTGATGGTGTATGTTATAATATGATTCGTATCATAGCGTGAAGGTGCATACTATATAGTTGAGATATGGTACATAATAGTGTGTAGTATTAGTAGTGCTAAAGGTTCGCATATATGTAAAGTCTGGTACATATGTGAATGCTAATCGCTATTAAGAACTCCGCGATGGGAAGACGTCGAGAGCTTTACGTGACTATAGAGCGCAGATGGCGGTTAGTGAGGGTTAACCAGCGGTAAGGAGGTCATTGGCTAGGTGGACTGGTGGGCTCGCTGGAGAGTGATACGAGCCGCCGAGAGTCCTACCGAGATCTCGTGGACACGCATGTGCCGAGTCGGCTGAAGTGTAGGGAAGATGACGTGTGCCGAGGTTGGCACAATTCTTCCGCTATAGGCTGCATCGATTACGCAATACCTTACGGGAATGGTTGATTAATCCTAACTCGCTCCTCCAGCTATGGGTAAAATGCAGAGGCCGACTGGCTTTCTTTAATCGGTGGCTAAGGTAACCAGTCTATTGATGGAGAATGGAGAATTCTATGAATGTCAAACCTGGTAAACTCATGGCTTAAGAAATTGCCTTGTGTCGTATCCTGCTCGTGAGTCCTGGAGACTGAGGAGACTTGCTGTCATCAGATTCCAGTGAAAGACCATCGCTAATGGCTGGTGTGAAAACTCAAAAGGAGTAAATAAGTAAGTAAGTTGTGGCCTAAAAGTCGGTATCGAGCCAATCAGCGAGGGACTCTATCCCCTTTTTCACTAGTGCTAGACCAAGGAGATTGTTTTTTTTGTCTGGGGTGGAGCGCACTCTACCATCAGCTCCTTACTTTAGCCACACAGAATCCCTGTGCTACTCATATGCTGAGTTGGCGAGGGCTGGTATCAAACAAAACGTTGTGGTTTCTAGCCGAACACTCTAACTGACTGAGTTAACCCAGGCCCTATAATAATAAATATATAATAATAAATTAATAATAATAAGATAGAATTCAAGTAACAAATAGGTCTTCGTTTTAGAACTGAATTTATAGACTAGCCGTGGTAATGTGGTTTTATTCTCTGCCAATCATAGCCTGTGAAAATTTATTAAGGGAAATGGTGATCCTCTTTCACCGGACACCCAGCAACAGCCTGTGGGGATTTAAATAAATATAAAATAAAATTAAAATTAAATAAATAATATAAGATGTTTCAGCGTCTGGACTCTGGCGTTCGGAGTTAACGGTCTTGATATAAAAAGTCTCCATCTATACTTCGATAAGAGTTGCTTGTTCCGTATCGTTAAAAGCCCCTGACGGCGACGAATTGGAACCCTCACCTCGTTAGAAGCTGGAGCGCAACAAACGATACCACTAAAACCATTCTGCCAGGGCTCAACAGGTTACGGTAGGTGAACAGAACTCGCTGATTTCAGCTAATTTCACAGGCTTTTTTTTATCGCAACCAAGCCTTTAAACTCATCTCAATTCTCCTTAAACTATCTTTTACCAAGCAAAACAATACCATTTAATTAACCATTGAATTTAATTATTGAATCGATAATTGAGACAGTTGTTTCTGTTAATATTGCAATGTATAATTTCAATTAAACTTAGTTTAAAAATATTTTTCAACATTAAATATATAGTAATTTGGGTTAATGTGTTATTTTTTTAAACAATACGTAATTAAAACCACCTTAATCTCTTAAAACCGTAACATAATTCGCAAAATGTTAATTCATAGACTGTAGTTAAACTGTCATTGGGGACACAAAAAAACTTTCCGTTTGTTAATTTTCCGACCTAAATCAGAAAGTCAGCCAGTACCTGTTAGGGTTCATTATGGGTTAAATAGAAAAAGGGGTATATAAAAAAATTGAGTATATTTATTAAGAAAGATTTATTTTTATCCATTTTGTTTTTATTGTGGCTTCACTTTAACCATCCCTGAAACCGGAAATTTTCTTTCTCTCCAATTTCTATTTGTACAAAACTTTTTTTTTATAAGAGATGTGGAATGAAATCATTTGGTTGGTTGGTTGGTTGGTTGGTTGGTACGTCAAACACCGACCCCCCCCCCCCCGAAATTGCTAATATTTGTCAAAACAGTTAAATACAAAAGGTAAATACAAGCATATAACGTATATTTATTCACTAAATCTCTTACAAAAATAACTCCAGATCGGGTCTTAATGTGCTAGCTGTAACATTATACGCTTGATATAGCACTCCATGACTTTTATTGCAGATGGTCATCATTTAAGTGTTACTCACTCGAGGCGAAGAGTGGGACTAGGAGTATAATAAATATATATAAAATGTCATGATTCGATCCCTTTTTCTCTTATGTGACTGGGGTGCGAGACGACAAGCATTTTTGTGGAGAGAGAATCAAGGAAGAATGCTAGAATGAATGCCTTTTTAAACGAACGAAGAAGCAGCTGTTGTCCGTCTGTCCATTTCTTTCGGGCTTCCAGCGGCATCAGAGAGTTAACCAAAACACAAAGGCCGAAATGTTAAAACGAGTTGTATTTTTTGTGTTATATTTTTTCCCAAGTCGAGTGGTTAGTTTGAATCGATACTGGTAAGGAGTTTATTGAGTTAGAAAGAAGGAAAGAGAAGAAGAAGAAGAAGAAGAAAGAAGAAGAAGAAGGAAGAAGAGAAATAAAGTGGACAAAAAAGAAAAAAAGAAGAAAGAAAGAAGAAAGAAGAAGAAGAAGAAGAAGAGAAGAAGAAGAGAAGAAGAAGAAGAAGAGAAAAAGAAGCAGAGAAGATCAAAGTGGACAAAAAAAGAAAAAAGGAGGAAAGGAGGGAAGGAAAGAAAGAAAGAAAGAAAGAAGAATAATAATAATAAGAAGAAGAAGAAGAATGGAATCCAAGTGGACGAAGAAGAAAGAAGGAAAGAAAGAAAGAAAGAAAGAAAGAAAGAAGAAGAAGAAAGAAAGAAGAAGAAGAAGAAGAAGAAGAAGATGGAATAACAAGTGGACGAAGAAGAAGAAGAAGAAGAGAAAGAAGAAGAAGAAGAAGAGAAGAAGAAGAAGAAGAAGAAGAGATGGAATCCAAGTGGACGAAGAAGAAAGAAGGAAGAAAGAAGAAGAAGAAGAAGAAGAAGAAGAAGAGAAGAAGAAGAAGAAGAAGAAGAGAAGAAGAATGGTTGTAAAGAAGAAGAAGAATGATAAACAAAGAAAACAACCGAAGTAGAAGAAGAAAGAAAAATAAAGAAGAACAAAACAGAAAAATGGAATCAAAGTAGAAGAAAGAAGAGGGAAAGAAAGAAGAGAAGAAAGAAGAGAAGAAGAAGAAGAAGAAGAAGAAGAAGAAGAATAATGCGAAGTATGAGAAGAAAGAAAAAGATTAAAGGAAGAATAATAATAAAAAGAAAAAGGAAAGATGAAGAAGATGGAATCGAATATAATAATAATAATAATAATATAATAATAATAATAATATAAAGAAAGAACAACAACAACACAGAACAACAACAACACAACAAACTTTAGCTGGACTGACCCAGAATATGATACCTTCAAGAAGACAAAGCCGTTGAACTATAAAAAACATAAGATTGTGTAGATTTTTTATTATTATCATTTTAATTCCAATTAAATGTTTCTCGTTCAAACATTTTTCTTGGAAAGCAAACTTAAATAAAAAGAAATCGATCTGTAGACACTGATAAAATTTATTTTCTTTGTATGTACCAAAATTTAATTAGTACACCATAGATATCCGTCGGCAATAGATGCAATTAGCACCAACATGATAAATAGCTTGTTTGTCTTGTTGTGTGGGGGGGTGGCGTTATTTTTGGCAGTCGAAACAACTATAAAGTACGTGAACAGTTTCCCCGCCCTAATTTTGTACTATTCCTATATATTGTGGGGGTAACTTTTCCATCTAAAGCACCCCCGGTTGTTTTGTGTTTAAGTTTCGCATATTCAATTTTCAATCATCTCTCTCTCTTCTCTGCTCTCTGTCATCTCTCTCTATATATATGTATATATAATATATCATATTAGTATAGTATATATAAATATATATAGCTCCTTTCTAACTAATCTTAAACATTTCTTCAATAAGAAATGTTCTCTCTGACGATGACCTAGGGTCGAACATAGTTGAGAATAAATAACATATAGAAATTTCCTGATTGTCTTATCACTTTTGTTCATACTATATTATATATATATAGTATACTATATATATATTAGTATATAGTACATATATGTGTGGTGTGTGTGTGTGGTCTTGTGTGTGTGTGTGTGTGTGTGTAAGAGAGAGAGAGAGGGGGGTGTTAGGAAGTGAGAAATAAATAAAATAGGAAGATATCTTATATATAAAAACGAGAGTTTGGTATGTACGTGTCGACGTATATACTCCAAAAACAGGAGGCTCTCATATTCGAAACTTGCATACCCTTTAATATCCTTCTATCTTAGAAACACGCCAATTTGGTTATTGATTTTTTCCTGATTAAGGGATAATTAATTAATTAAACAAATCAAACACGATTTCGGTAATCGTAGCAATAGCTGCTGCGCGCAATATTATAAAGAAATTACACTTGACTGCTGCTTATATTCAGCAATCGCTGGTCATTTGAAGTTGACAGACGGTTTTCAGTCTCGGAATTCTCGCGTATCATTTAATTTTTTTCGCATGTACAAAAGAGTTTTAGAAAAAAAGAACATTGTAATACGAATTAAATTTAAAAAGAAAAATACTTAACTTACATTTCGTAAATAAAACAAACAGTAAAAGTATTAAGAAATATCTTAATAGATACATACATATAGTTTCGAAGTTTATTTATATTTACATTTTTTTTAATAGTAACACTTAGTTTAACATTTAAATGTGAAATACAATGTACTGTAACTGTTTACGAAAACAAAAGAGATGTATTGGGTGTATTTTATGCTAAACATTTTTCTATTTGATCATTACTTAAAGAATTAATAACAGTATTTGATAATATATAGTCTTAGCCTAGACATGAGTTAAAAAATACGAGGTAGTTAAGTTATATATACAACTTATTTGAATAAACCCAACTTACATTTCGTAAATCGTAAACAAATAGTAAAAGTATAAAGAAATATCTAAATAATACAGACATATAGTTATCGAAATTTTATTTACATTTTTTTAATTAGTTAACTTTGGTGGCAAATTTGCAATGTCGTCAAAATAAAAAACGGAAAATTTTGACGACACAGTCAAACTAAATTTTGAATTAAAATTAATCTAAAATCCGGATTAAAAAAAAAAAAAATTCCAAAAAAATCCATAACTTTTTTAAAATTATTTATCTATTTATTCTATTTTATTTTTTTCCTACCTGACTTTTCATTAGTCCGAACTCCTTACCCCTCGATTGTCAGCAGCTATAAGGGGTGAACATTTAACTGATAAATAAATACATCGGTATGATATTGTTACGTAGCACTAGAGAACTCAAATTCGTAACAACAGACGAATATTGCTTACGCTAACGGCGAGGTCTCGTTAAAGTCCCTTCCAAGAAGCTCTACCGGGTTTTGGAACATGTGAAAAATATAGAAAAAATAAGCAAAATAAGAGAATATAATTTATGGCTTCAAATATAGATATTTAATAAAACAGAATTTTTTTTCGGAAAATGTAAAAAGAAGAAAAGTATAATATAATGAATAAAAATAATATTTTTACCTACAATAATATTTTTAATTATATTTAACCTATAAGTAAAAAGTAAAGTCGTCGTGCGCCTAATGTTGGTATCTAGCCGTAAGCGAGGGAGTCTATCCCCTTTAATAGCGCTAGACCAAGGAGATTGTTTTAGCGTCTGAGGTGGAGCGCCACACCTACATCAGCTCCTTACTTTACCGCACAGATCCCTGTGCTACTCATTACGCTGAGTTGGCGCAGGACTGGTATCGAACTAGGAACTTTGTGGTTTCTAGCGA
>JALAJA010000054.1:399947-407447 GCA_023376005.1 Doryteuthis pealeii
TTTCCCGCCAGTAATAAGTCAGATTAAGCAAGCCTCCAGATAAGGGGAACATCGTACGACTACTACTACTACTACTACTACTACTAATACCCATTCATTCATTCATTGGCATTTCAGTCTCGGAAGACTATATAGTTTTTGTGCCCCTGAAGTTACAGTGCCTCCTGTGACTGTGAAGTCCAATGTTAGAAAAACATTCTCGACCACAAATGTCGCATGTGAAGGCTGCCCCTGAAGATGTTGATGTGCCGGTGCTTTGTTGCTGCAGCTTTCTTCTGGACCTCTTAGCTTCATGGTGTTGCGCCTGGGTGACTTCAGACATGAACAGTCCTCTGATAATAATTAATAAGAGTTATGCGATAAGGAGAAGCCTCAAGATTAATTGATTGATTGATTGATTGATTTTAACGGTGTGTCAACTCATCCAGGGTTATTTTATGCCAAGCAGTAGTTTGTGAGGGATGGTCAAATTTATCGTTATGTATTTTTTTCAAGGTTTTTTATTGATTTTGACAACCGGCTATTTACAGTTGTTTGTTGCTAAGTGGATTGGAAATCAATTTAACGATTGATTGACTGTTTTATTGATTGGTTTTAACGGCATGACAACCTATCCAGGATTATTTTATGCCAAGTAGTAATTTATTGTTATGTCCTTTTTCTAAGGATTTTTATATATTTTGACAGTAAGTTGGTTGTGGTTGTTTGTTGTTAAGTTGGTTGGAACTCACTTTAAGGGAGAAGTTTATAGGTAAAGTTCAAGTTTGTCATCAGCTATATTTTGGTAGAAAGTTGTTGGTTATTTCCTATAAGTCTAACATGCTCAAAGGGGAACCACTCTTGACTGATAAATTATTTATTTATTTTCCCATTAAACTAATCCTAAACCCTAACCCTAACCGTAACCCTAAACCCTAAACTTAACCCTATCCCTAAACCCTAACCCCGTCTTATTTTTTCCTAGTAGTTCAATAAATGAATAAATAATTTATCAGTCAAGAGTGGTTCCCCTTTGATTATGTTAGACTTATAGGAAATAACCAAGTTTGAAAAAAAAAATTTTTTATAAACTATTTTTTCTATTTAACCCATAGATGGGACCCTAATAGGTACTACCACTCCGGATAGGAAGCGCGTGGTGTAATGGTTAAATCATGGGAAATGGACTCGTCGCCCTGATTTCAAATCCTGGATGTGGTAATTGCATTTCACTTAGCGCTAATACTCTTGGGAAAGGTATGAACCCTACTCTTCCTCCAGCTATGGATAAATAGTAGGGCAGACGGGACTCTTTAACCTTGGTTAGGCAACCGGTCTAGAAGAAGGAAAACTCTGAATTCAAACCTGTTGAACTCCGCTTAAGAAATTGACCTTGTGTCACATCCTGCTCGTGCGGAGAGGTTGGTAAATTTATATATATAACAATTCAGCATTCAGTAATTGCATTTCACTTAGCGTTAATACCCTTGGGAAAGGTATGAATCCTACTCTTCCTCCAGCTATGGATAAATAGTAGGGCAGACTGGACTCTTTAACCTTGGTTAGGCAACCGGTCTAGGAGAAGGAAAACTCTGAATTCAAACCTGTTGAACTCCGCTTAAGAAATTGACCTTGTGTCACATCCTGCTCGTGCGGAGGGGTTGGGTAAATGACTCCGGATCAGAGTGGACTTGGGAGCAATGATCCCACCTATTGAGGATCGAGATACTATCTTAAAATTTCGGGATAAACTTGGTTTACTCGTATCTACTTTGGGTCGACAAAACATTTTAGCATTTTGCCCATTTGTCTTCTCTAGAGAAATCAGAATTTTAGATAACAAGTTTGTGTTGGCAAATTATTTAATTTCCCCATTTGTTCTGAAGGTCGCATAGGCAAGAAACTGTCAGTAACTAGGTGTTGACTTCATGTCCATATTACCTCAAATATAAACGCTCTATTGTAAATATAACAAGCATATAATCCATAATATAAAAGTATTGGCCAAAATGGATGACTCGCATGAATTTTTCCTCTACTTTTCCATCACGCAATGTTCATTCATTTTGTATATGAAAGACTCATTTTCATTGGTCAAATTGGATGATACATTTTTCTTCTGATCAAAGAGTATTCATTTTTATTACATGTTCTCGTTCGGGTGGGATTTAATTGTGAACTATAGTGATGTAAAGTGTGGTAATAGTGATTATGCCTGGTAATAGAATTTCATCAGAGATGCATGCATAGACCAAAATTCTCCGTAAAGGATACAGAACTCGTTGTGAGTCATCCATTCTGGCCAATACACACACGCACACGCACACACACACACACACACACACATATATATATATATATATATATATATATATTATATATATAAGCATTTTGTGAAAAAATTGTCCAAAAATTTGTATAAAATTTAATTTCATCATGCTAACTTTAAGAAGATTAGAACATTTTTTAAATTATTAAAGATGATGACCTAGAGTCCACTTTTGTTTATCTACAGCTACGCGAGTGGCTGAACAGACCAATTTTTGAATGGCAGTCTCTGGTACAGTGATTGCAAACAAAAGGTGATGCTGTTGTTTCTCCTTCCACTTAATTCTCTACCCCGCGGTGGCTTCTTTCCTCTCTTTTTCACTCCTTTTGTTACATAATCTATGCGGTATGCATAGATTATTGTCAACCCCCTGTATTTCAGATGGGATGGCCCCTTTCATATCACGGGCGGGACTTTCCAAGGAATATTATAGAAAGCCCGCTAAATACGTGAAGTCACGTGGGACCTGGTTGGGTTTTCAGTTTCAGTTTGGACGTCAGGCAGAGAAGATGTACTGCCTTAACTGGAGCTCACTGCATACGCGCGCTATGTTAGTCAGATGAAAAATGTTTAGTTAAGAAATAAGAGCTTACGAAAATAATATCGTTTTGTCGTCAATGAATGTCTTGGTAACAAGACTGACGTAGAAGACCGGATACGAAGTCCCCAAGACGAAGTCCCCAAGACTAGGTCCAGATGCTGGAAGAAGAACGTAAGATAGAAAAGATGATCTAGAAGAAGAATAGAAGAATACACTTTTCGTTCCTTGTTTGATGAGGAGGCGCCAAGTCGTACGGTCTTCTGCACAAGCCTCCCATGTGTTGATGTCGATGTGGCATGTCTTCATGTCTCTCTTGCACACATTTTTAAAGCGCAGGCGTGGTCTCCCTACTGGTCGGGTGCCCTCTATTAGTTCACCATACAGTAAATCTTTGGGGATGTGGCTTTTGTCCATCCTCCTGACGTTGCCAAGCCATCGCAGGCGTATCTCGCAGATGATGACGGCATGCTGTTTATGTTTGCTCGTTCCAGCACTTCTGTGTTGGGCACTTTGTCCGAATGCGTAGAATGCGGCGTAGGCATCTGAGGTGGACACTGTCCAGTTTCTTCACGTGGTGTGTGTACGTGATCCAGGCTTCGCTACCGTATAGGAGAGTGCTGAGAACACACGCTCTGTAGATGCGCAGCTTGGTTCTCTTGGTAAGGCTGGCATTGTCCCATACTCGCTGGCTCAGTTTTGCCATGACTGCCGACGCTGTTGCGATTCTGCACTTGTTTATCTATATATAAACCTCATTAGGAATTTGCGAGAAGGTTTGAAAGTTCCATTCAAGGATCTTCTAAACATGGAGATTCCTCAACGGAAAGTCCACATTTACACAGCTTTCTTTAAAAAAAGAATTTATTTAACTGATTATCGATCGTGAAACGAAGTCTGTATAGACATTTGAAGGAAGAGTTTTTCGAGCCAATTTCAAGCTGTTGATGAATCGCTCAGTCTTACGTCTTACTTTCTTTCTTTGCGTAAACAGCAGTCCCCCCTCTCTCTCTCTCTCTCTCTCTCTCTCTCTCTCTCTCTCTCTCTCTCTCTCTCTCTCTCTACCTGCCTCTATTTGATTTTGCAATTACTTCTATATACGGTCACCAGTGAAATAAATTTTACCAGTGAAAATAAATTTGATACTGATATTGGAGTAAAGTGATTTGCGTTCGATTCTTTTTAATATGAGTTACCAAAGAAAACAAGGGGGACATAGTAAGGGGTAACACTATAATACCCAAAGTCTTATGTCTTACTTTCTTTCTCCCCCCACCCTCTCTCTCTCTCTCTCTCTCTCTCTCTCTCTCTCTCTCTCTCTCTCTCTCTCTCTGTGTGTGTCTACCTGCCTCTCCTTGATTCTTTTCAAGGATTTTTTATTCATTTTGACAGTAGGTTGTTGGGAGTTGGAGTTTTGGAGTTTACAAAATGTTTTAAAAAATTGGTGCTATAAAAATCTTTGAATACCCATCAAGAATGAATAAAAAAAAACATCTTTGGAATAAAATAACCCAATAAGGGTTGACATGCCGTAAAATCTAACCAACCAACTTCCATTTATACAACCACAAAAAAAAAAAAACAACTGAAGAAGGCCGGAAGGCAAAAACAGCCATATGTTGTATACTCTTTTTCCTTAATTTCTTACTTCTATTCTCCTAACGTCTCTTCTAACGTCTGGACTTCGTCTTGGGGACTTCGTGTCTGGTCTTCCATTGGGGATTTCTCTTTATTAGAAGCCCTGTGTTATTTGTAGTCTTTAGATAATAACAAAACACTTCCATTTAACTTAGATCATATTTTATTCTGAAATCCCCACCAGACTACCTGCGCAGATTGAGTCGGTACCGTGCTTAACACGGCTTACCATCGTCATGGCTTTGGCCGATCTGACTAAACATCTCTTTCTAATCTAAACCGGAAGAGGGTCTTCTCCACTGATTCTCACGGTATCCACCGGAAGGAGCAGGATGAGGTCAAGCCTTGTCACTCATCCTTCAAGGCCACCGGCTGGAACTTATAACAGCCATTTTGGTTTCTACACTACTTTACACACATATTAGGAATCTAATAATTATGTAACACATAGTGTGACAATTGTAGGCATTCTGGGGAAATTATAGTCGTCTACATACTTCCATTAATACTACAAAGAAAATAACTGAAGAAGTCTGGAGAGCACAACGGCCGAAACGTTGATGAATGCTTAGAAAAGAAGGCAACTGAATGTGGGCTGTAGAAAATATAGTCGTCTATATAATTCAATTTATACAAATACAAAAGACAAATGAAGTAGGCCGGAGAGCACAATGGCCATAACGTTGTGAATATCTAGCGAAACAGGCAAATGTGTACCTGCGATGAAGAATATATTCGGCTATATACTTATATTTATCGCTCTTTTGCTTAAGGATGGAATCCTGGTGGTTGAGCAGTCCATGACATGCAACACTCCACTTTACCTGAAGAATGCCGGAGAAAACACGGACCAATTCCTTGTGTATGTTTAGACAAAAAAACAGAACAACTATAGACATTGTAGTGAGAGAGGAGACCTACCTCGTGCAACACGGTGCGGCGGAGAGAGTGGCGGGCGTGAAGACTTGCCGTATTCTCGAAGGAAGCGGGCAAGGCTTTGCCTGGCGTGTAGGACTGACCTAGAGTCGAACCCGCTTCCTTCAGAATGTGAGAGCTGTGGACGATCAGTGAAATAAGAAATAGCATAGTGGCCCGGATGTAGGTGGTCGCGCCGTGCTGACGAGTGTCGCACGTGCTGCACGGACAGTTATGAGTGAGGAGCCCGGATGTGGTGAAATTGAGGTGTATTTAAAGGACTTATTCTCACAGACCAGCGAAAACGACTGCAGTCGTATTTTGTTGTCGAGACGAGCGGGACAAAGAAATAGTTTTGGATATTGAATTTTGGAGCGTGATACAGTTGGGAGTATTTAGACTGTCGATTGGAACCTTGCGTCAGACTTGATTGTGGCCCCCCACCCACCCACACACACACTGATTAGAGACATGCTGTGGAAAATATAGTCCTGTATATAATTCCATTTATACTACGAAAAAAAGACAATCGAAGAAGGCCAGAGAGGGTATTGGTCTCATACCCCACCTGTATGGACTGGGCACAAGGCCTCGTTTTAACGTGGGCCCACCCATAAGCCGAAGCTCATGGGTGGGAAAGAACAAAAATTGCGTCGATCCCTTCGGCATTCCCCCTCAATGGGGCGCCTCAGGCGCTGGGCAATAAACCCAACCCTGCCCCTTTAAGTCAAGGGGCAGGTGTTGCCTGGGGGAAAGCCCCCTGTGATCGACGCTATTATTTGTACTTTAACCTGATCAACAACCGAAGCACACTGACCCCCAGCCGAGGCCTGGTTTAAAAGGTAAGTGTCAAAGCATAGATACTACATTTTGATCCCTCCCTTTTAATCCAGGTAAGTATGAAGAAGGCCACAGAGCACAACGACCATAACGCTGTGAATGCTTAGAAAAAAAAGGCAACTGTATGGGGCTGTAGTGAATTTAGTTGTCTTTATAATTCCATTTATACTACGAGAAAAAATAACTGAAGAAGGCCAGAGAGCACAACGGCCGTAACGTTGTAAAGGCAGATGTATATATTTACCCTCTCGCTAGCACGAACAGAATGCTATACAGTTTATAAAGTTTAACAGGCTTGAATTCAGAGTTGTCCTTCTCCTAGACTGGTTGCCGACTCCTGATTTAGAGGGAAATCCAAATCTAGGCGTGTTATGGAAATTATAGTCGTTTATATTGTATAGTCGAATTCTGCTTTCTAAGGCTGAGAGAACATGGAGGGTTGGAAATGTCAAACAGATGATGGAATTCTGCTTTCTAGGGTTGGATATGTCAATCATAGGAAATCTCATCAGGGACAATTCATGCAAACTCTAGGAACAAACAATGTGTCTTGTGCAATCTGTAACAAAGTCTGTAAGTCAGCTTCTGGTCTTGAGAGACATATGGTGGTGCATAAGCATCAAATTTTATCATCTGATACAATGGGAAGAACGTCCTTCCTATATCATATTTGCATGGAACTTTGTGGATCTGCAGCGGGTTTGATGAGTCATTTGAGGGTTCATGAGAGGAAAGGTTCTGGTGTTGGAGTTATAGGATTGTGAGGGACGGCAGGGATCTGTAAAAGATTATGCTATTGTTAGTCGTCTATACACTTCAATTTACACAACGACAAAAAGCATCTGAAAAAAGCCGAAGAGAAGACTCCAAAATGTTGGGAATATTTAGAAAAAAAAGGCAATCTACCAATGTTAAAGAGTCTAGTCTACCCTACTATTTACCCATAGCTGGAGGGAGAATAGTTGGATTCATACCTTTCCTAAGTGTATTAGTGCTATGTGGAATAGCTGTTGTGCCATTCTTGGGTAGTAGTATAAATACATATTTTACCAACCCCACCGCACGAGCAGGATGCGACACAAGGTCAATTCCTTACGCGGCGTTTAATAGGTTTGAATTCAGAGTTTTCCTTCTCCTAGACTGGTTACCTAGCCATGGTTGAAGAGCTCAGTCTGCCCTGTTATTTACCCATAGCTGGAGGGAGAATTGGATTCATAGTTTTCCCAAGAGTTTTGCGACATGAGAAATGCAAATAACCTCG
>JALAJA010000054.1:412447-422447 GCA_023376005.1 Doryteuthis pealeii
TAACAATAAGTACAAGGTGTTATATTTGTCTCCTAAAGGTTTTATTTCCTATTTAGTTTAATGACACAAAATACATCCCAAAATATTTCTTATTTTATTTGTATATTTTACTTGAAGGAACTGTTTGGTTTGGTACCAAACCCCGGGGTTCCTATATATTCAGAAATCTCCGAATCTATCTATCTACCTATCTATCTATCTATCTATCTATTATTATTATACTAAAGCTGAGCGAATCACCGTTTGTCTCCTAAAGGCTTTTTTCCTATTTAGTTTAAATGACACAAAATATATCCCTTATTTTATTTGTATATTTTACTTGAAGGAACTGTTTGGTTGGGTTCCAATTCCTGTCGTTCCTATATATTCAGAAATCTCCGAATCTATCTTATCTATCAAACTATCTATCATAATACAAAAACTGAGCGAATCAACATTTGTCTCCTAAAGGCTTTTTTCCTATTTAATCCAATGAGACAAAATACATCCCAAAATATTTCGTATTATATTTGTTTGTCTTACTTGAAGGAACTGTTTGGTTTGGTTCCAATTCCTGTCGTTCCTATATATCCAGAAATCTCTGGATCTATATATCTATCTATCTATCATTATTATTATACTAAAGCTGAGCTGTATTTGCCTCATACCCCACTTGTATGGGCTGGGCACAAGGCCTCGTTTTAACATGGGCCCACCCACAAGCCGAAGCTCATGGGTTGGAAAGAACAAAAATTGCGTCGATCCCTTCGGCATTCCCCCTCAAGGGGGGCGCTTCATATATATTTATACTAAAGCTGAGCGAATCAACTTTTGTCTCCTAAAGGCTTTTTTCCTATTTAGTTTAATGACACAAAACATATCCCTTATTTTATTTGTATATTTTACTTGAAGGAACTGTTTGGTTGGGTTCCAATTCCTGTCGTTCCTATATATTCAGAAATCTCCGAAGCTATCTCATCTATCAAACTATCTTTTATAACACAAAAACTGAGCGAATCAACATTTGTCTCCTAAGGGCTTTTTTTCCTATTTAGTTTAATGACACAAAATACATCCCAAAATATTTCGTATTTTATTTGTATGTCTTACTTGAAGGAACTGTTTGGTTGAGTTCCAATTCCTGTCGTTCCTATATATCCAGAAATCTCCGAATTGATAACGAAGTGGAAGTTGGTCAATTTACTGAAGCGGAAAATTTATTCTTTGTAATTTTCTTGAAGAATAAAGTCGAAATTATGAATAGAAATAAATTAACTTTATGCTGATAACGATTTCAGTTGTATACCTTGCCTGGAACTGGTTGTATATTATTGGAAACCTTTTCTTATCAGCCCTCATATATATATATATATATATATATATATATATATATATATATATATTATAATGGAGATTGTGTGTTTTTCTGTCTGTAGCCGAAACTATATTACTATTCAAGTAACAATTCCCTTAGTTATTTACGTCACATTCTACAGGATTTTATTTTTATTTAAACCTCAATTATTAATAAAATTGTTTTGCATTATTAAGACTGTTGACAATATCTACATACTAATAACATACAATTGTATTTATATATACAACAAAATAGCAGTTTACAGTGTGAATCGGAAGGCTAATTTGCATATTGATATTAAAAATCTGATTTTAATAAATATGTGCTTAGTATTATTGATGTCTAATTGTTTGGTTTTATCTTAATGAATATTATCTAAAATCTCAGGGATAAATCTTAAAAGAAATAACTGTAATTTTATTCTTTACTTCCTATTTTAACTAAATAGTTAAATCAGGAAAATTTAGCAATGAAAGACGGGAGTGATGGAAGAGTAAGTTTCAGTTGTTCTATTTTTTTTTATTATACCCTCCTCTGTTTCAAATATTTTTATCTGCTTTCTTATTTAGTTTCATTAGCATTTCTAATTTGATACAATATTTTATTACATTAAAACTTAAATACTTGCACCCGGAGGGTGCATATATTTGCTAGTATATATATATATATATATATATATATATATATATACATTAGTATCTATACATAAAGATAAATGCATATATATACAGATATATATGCATATATATACGCATATATATACATACATATATACACATCTACCTTGCCTGGAAACTGGTTTTACATGATTAGAAACCTTTTCATATCAGCCCTCATATATATATATATATATATATATATATATATATATATATATATACATAAGTTCTATACATATAGATACATACGTATATAGATATATATGCATATATATACATATATATACACATAAATATATATACTTATGTATACATTCATAAATATATATATGTACATATAGGAATATATATGTATGTATATTTACATGTATATATATATATGAAGGTATATATATTTATACATATATATGGATGTATATATATATGTATACATATATTTGTGTATGTTCATACATTATATATATATCTATGTATACATACATCCATACATATATACATATATTTACGTAGATATGCATACATACATTCATATGTATATATACAGTCATTAAATCTATATATACATATATATACATATACATATATATGCATAACTACACATACACACACACACACACACAGAGACACACACACACACACACACATATATATATATATATATATATATATATATATATATATAATATATTATATGTGTATGTATATATATGTAATCCAGTGGAAGAGTGCGTAATTAGACGAATAACGATCAGACATGGTATTTTTTTAAAGAATAAATGTCCCTTCTTTTAAATTAGGCAAGCTTATCTCACTACTTACGTATGTGAGCACAATGTTATTGCGTTCCTCTCTTTATAATGACTTAACAAATGCAGTAATGCAGACATTTAACAAAAAACGAATATAAAAAAAACAAGAATACCAACATCGCAAATGATAGGTATTCACCAAAAGTATAAAAATCAGCGATATTGTTTTACTTATTCTCATTGACAGGGAATACACTAGGATGTTTTGGATTCAGTCCGGCTTGATGTAGAATACGCGTGTGTCATGTACCGTGCTCGGTTCTTGTCTGTGCTCGGTTCTTGTCTGTGCTGTCAGTCTTTTCCCACCTCCTTTTTTCCGAGAGTATCTGGTTCGAATCGTTAAGGGGAGATAACTCCCCCTAACACCTTCAAACTTTGCTTTTCTGCCCTGAATAACACTATGTAGCACACATTTTGTTCCTGGATAGTATGTGTTATTTCTTCATTACTTATACTAACAAATATATGCAACCTCCGGGTGCAAGTATTTTAGTTAAATTTTATAATAAAATATATTAAATTAGAAAGGCTAATGAAACTGAATAAGAATGTAGATAAAAAGATTTTGAACAGAGGGGGTATAATCGAAAAATAGAACAACTTTGAAACTAACTATTCCATCATTTTCCCTTACTCCCGTCTTTCATTGTTAAATTTTCCTAATTTAACTATTTAGTTAAAATAGGAAGTAAAGGATAATATTACAGTTTTTTCTTCTTGTAAATAGATTTCTTTTAAGATTTATCCACGAGATTTTTGTTTATATTTCTTAAGATAAAACCAAACATTTAGAAATCAATAATACCAAGCACATATTTATTAAAATAAAATGTTAAATATCAATATGCAAATTTAGCCTTCTCGTTCAAACTGTAACCGCTATTTTGTTGTATATATAATACAATTGCATGTTATTAGTACGTAGATATGGTCAACAGTATTAATAATGTAAAACAATTTTTATTAATAACTGAAGGTTTAAAAGAATGAAATCATGGAGAATTTGACGTAAATAATTAAGGGAATTGTGACTTGAGTAGTAATATAGTTTCGGTTACAGACAGACAAACACACAATCTCCATTATAATAAGATAATAAAAATACAAAAAAATCGCCATTATTCCCTTCAAGTATTACTTTTGTGCTCGAGATAACACTATGTATATATTTATCAGCTCCTACGTCTCAAGCAGGAGAGCGACACATGATACTTAAGGATCCCTGGTTGCTGAGCAGTCCCAAACCCCTTTTATTATATACTAGCAAAATAAAAATAAAACACCCCCCGGGCTATGTAAAAATACATTTTTGAAAGATATTGCTTGAGGAGGTAGAAGTTAAAAAATAAATGTAGGAGAATAGCTGAAATCCAGTGGAAGAGTGCGTAATTAGACGAATAACGATCAGACATGGTATATTTTTTTTAAAGAATAAATGTCCCTTCTTTTAAATTAGGCAAGCTTATCTCACTACTTACGTATGTGAGCACAATGTTATTGCGTTCCTCTCTTTATAATGACTTAACAAATGCAGTAATGCAGACATTTAACAAAAAACGAATATAAAAAAACAAGAATACCAAACATCGCAAATGATAGGATTCACCAAAAGTATAAAAATCAGCGATATTTATACTGGCTAGAATAGTGTTATATACCTCTTTTATTCTTCTGGTCGGATCTGGTATATCTTCTTCTACAGGTCTGGTCTTTCTTAGATGGGGATTCCGAGTCTGGTTCCGTTGGGATCACTACTTATCAAAAGCCTTGTGCTATTGTTAGCTTTTAGTAATAACAACAAGACTTCGATTTACAATGATGTTACTTTATTCATGAACCCCAGGCCAGACAATCACGCAGTGAGCTCACATCTTGCTAGCTTAAGTCCTAACTGCAACTTCTAACTGTCACTGCAACTAACTGAGTTGCTTACACCTTAAACCGGAAAGGGCTTTCTATCGGGGTTCCGTTTCTCACGGTTCTCCCCAGAACGCAAGGTGAGAGTGAGGTCAAACGCTGTCACTCACTCTCAAGGCCATCAGATATACTGATCGCCATAAGGATTTCTATACTACCTTAAAAAGATATTAGGGATCCATAATTATGTAACAATAGCTGAAAATACTCGATTAAAGAAACCGGCGATATCCCACAGAAACAATGATTCATTATCATCTAGTATTAAAATTGTAGACTTTTTACATGGAGTACAGCTGGTTTGAATTCACAGTTTTCCCTCTCCAAGGTTTGTTGCTGTACCAAGGTTAGAGAGTCTATTCTGCTAAAATTATTTTTTTCTTGACAAACAACAACACTTTAATATGAACTTACAATGAACACGATATCCTAACCTTCGAGCGTAAAATAAGAAGACATGGTGATACACAATATATAATGTAATTACACAATCTATCAAAAAGCAAAAAAGATAATAAAAAAGGAAAAGACTCATTATTTAGCTGAGGTGATGACATTCATAAGAAGTAAGAATTCAGCGGATAAAAAATACCAGATAATCAGGATTTAGTTTTTTGTATTTCATCGCAAACCATAGTTATTCACCAAAAGTATAAAAATCCGCGATATTGTTACTGGCGGACTACGCAGATGATCCATTGCTTCTCACACAATGTTGTGTACTGAGTTTTTCACGGTAACAAATCGATATCACGTTGTATTCCTTTCTTTCTTCTTATTTCTGGTCGTCTTTTCTTCTGACCGGCTTTGTTATTCTGATCGTCTAACATCTTGGTCTGGTCTCTTCTAAAGTCTGTAGTTGTCTTGGGGACTTCGGGTCTGGTTTCTGTTAGGGATTTCTCCTTATCAGAAGCCCTGTGTCGTTGTTAGTTTTTAGTAAACACAAGACTTCGATTTTCTTTTAATGTTACTTTATTCGGTAAATCCCCAACCCAGACATAACATAGCGCGCGTATGCAGAGTTACAGTTTAGACAGGGCATCATGGCCGACTGCTCTGTCTGACGTCCACTGCAAAACTAAACTAAAACTCCTTACTATTCTTAAACCGGAACAGGTTCTTCTATGCCTTCCGGTTCCCACGATTTATCCCCGGAAGGCAAGGTGAGAGTGAGGTCAAACGCTGTCATTCACTTTCAGGGTCATCAACTGCACTGATCGCCACCATATCTCTATACTACCTTACAAAAGTATGAAAATTACAGAATTACAGGGGATTGACAATAATCTTATGCCACCGCATAGATTATGTAACAACAACACACCTGCACAAGCCTAATCTATGTTGAATATCCTATAGAAGGCAGCAAGTGTCACGCCCTCATAAGTGGGGTGAGAGGCAAATACGCTGAGACTGCGAAGATTACGCAACCATTAATCGAACCGTCTATCTCAATGTTTTAGCCCTCTGTTGCGAGTTACTCTATGTCTGGCGCAAGGAAGCGCGTGGTGTAATGGTTAAAGTCATGGGAAATGGACTCGTCACCCCAAGTTCAAATCCTGGACGTGGTAATTGCGTTTCACTTAGCGCTAATACCCTTGGGAAAGGTATGAATTATACACTCCCTCCAGCTATGGGTAAATAGTAGGGAAGACTGGGATCTTTAACCTTGGTTAGGCAACCGCTCGAGGAGAAGGAAAACTCTGAATTCAAACCTGTTGAACTCCGCTTAAGAAATTGACCTTGTGTCGCATCCTGCCGTGCGAGGGGGTTTTTGTATTATAATATATATATATATATTATAATAATCTTTCAGCGCGATTCGTATATTAAAATCACTAGCAAAATAAAAAAGACGAAAATTGACCTTGTGTCACACTGCTTCGGCGGGGGGGGTAATATAATTATGATGTTTAGACAATTTAGTTATGAAGAGTATATAACACTGGAAATTCACGACTGTATTTGCTCTGAGTAGCTACAAATGTTAATCATTTTGTTAGTCAAAAAAAAAAAATAAAAAGGAAAGAGAGATAGAATAAGAAAGAAATAGAGAAGTCCGTATATTTCATTTAAAAGTTTTAAAGTTAAAGTAACCAACTGTAGTAAAAATCAATTCTTCACCTATTTTTCGAAAAACCAGTAACACTGAATTAAAATCTTTTAGAATTATATTAATTAAAAAAAAGTTTGATAAAATTCTATGAAATAACAAAACTGTTACCTCTATAAAGTTAGTACTCTAATAATCCCTTGCGTGAACACAATGGTCACGTCTGTCACAAATCCACCTAATCTAAGACGTAATCATCTGTGTTATAGGCTGAACATAGCGAACGAAGATAGCATTTCGTTCTCTCTACCGAATCACAATATATATTAAATCAGACGTAGACTGAATTGCATATTTCTAGTGTGTAATGCTTTTAAACAAATCATGAGCCAATCTTCATCTTAAAACAATGTTGGTTTACGAACGGGTTTTTCGTCTATTCATCAGGCATGTTCAAATCCGTTGTGAGCGCAATAACTATTATTGCCGATGAGCGTTTCGTTGTCATTACATCAATTTAATATTTTAATTCAAATTTTCAATATACCCATCAATAATAATTTAACTCTTTGTTGTTTTAATTTGTATATTTTAAAGTTTTCTAACCTTGTATAACATACCACTTCGCGTTACATCTATCGTCCAACTTGTTGCAAGATGTGGCAGATCGAATAGATTGAGTAACGGCGCGCGAATGAAATTGATCTACAACACTATTCATCCAAGTCTACCTTCAAGAATCTATTCCAACCCTTAATATAAAATACTTACCAATACATCAAGACACAGCTCTCTATAGAACTCATTTATTTAAAACAACCATGCGAATACTTGATTATAAGAGAGGTTAAGTTATAAGTTAGGTATTTCTAATCAGTTTATTTATATATCTTCTTCTGATTGTATTTACAATACTATAACATCTGTGATGATTCCAGTGAGGATAGTACACGAAAGACCGATTGAACAGTTCTGTTTATCTATACGTTCTACTATTATTCTCATAGATTTTTTAAAGATTAAAGTTACTTGATGATTAATACAATGATATAATGCTATAATTAATATCCTACATATGTTCCTTTCAATTTCATTTATTGTTTAATTCATTGTTACAATGCGTGGTGTTTTTGCGGGTGTCTGCTGTTAAATGAAATAACCTAACCGGGAACCTGAAATTCCGACCCCGGCAATGTATGCAGAACAAGAAGGGAATAAGTACACAACAGATATAGATGAGCCAATATAAGACAGACATAATTTTTAATTTATATCTCCACATCGTCTTTGCCTCCAGGTCGTAACCTGTACTTCCCAGTAAGATAGCTATTTTCTATTACAAAATCTTAATTATAATTAAGTTCTATGAATGCCTTATAATAAAATCCTAATGTTTACAATGTCTGATGCGATTCCATGTCCTGGCTATCGATATAGCGTATAGAATCTCTTAAATACAGCCTAACACTCAATATCCCAAAGTTTACGAGAATATTATTAGTTTACATTTAAAATATACACCGGTTCTTGCTTTTTGTGGCAAAAATTATGAAAATTTGATATATTTTTATTATTATATATAATAGCTGCTTCTAAATATTATTAATCTAATTGTTTTGATTATTGCACAATACTATCTAAAATTGTTTAATGAGGATAGTGATGAAATGCCCTCGACTTTTTAACATATGCATAACCATCCTAGAGCCTCTCTCGAACCCGACAGAATTTACGTACTGTGAACAAATATCACGTACTCTAGATACATCTCTTAGATAATTTTTGTAAATAATAATCAATACGTTTGAATATGTTATATCATTAATATGAGAGCTTCGAAATTATTATAATGTAGTTTAAGGTCAAGTAACACTATATTTGTCGTGCATTTTTGCTCGCTTGAATAAATGACAATGCTGGTTATACAAATTGTCAGCATAATGGTTTAGGTTAGTTAAGTGTTCCTCTACAATAACTGATAAGACCACGTGACTATCTTAAAATATAAAATCGTGGCTCAACGAGTACAGTTAGTAGAAGTAATGTTATTGATTATATGACACTGTCACTAAACCAACGACGCTAATTAACAAATGTACCTTCTATTCATTAAAAAAGTAAAAAACAATGCATACATAAAACTGTGTAGGAACTTGTGAACCACTGAGAACGGTGCAAGTTGATTTAGTCGTTTTTATGAATTTTCCCTATACCTAACCACTGGCAAATGTTGACACAAGGTATTTTTTCTAAAGACACAAAAATAATCTTCATACAATGACTGCTATTTAACACAGTAGCATTGCAACCAACAAAACTTTCATCAATGAGTGACTCGGGTTCAGGCATGGTTTCGGGACCAAAGCATCATTACCACTAACCCAGAGCGCCCCAGTAGTATCTCACGATACCACCAGACTTTATCGGTTTGATGTCACAATGTAGGATTGCCATATCCACGCTGATGCGGTTAGAGCTTTCTCCTGGATCTTTTTATGTATTTCCTCTTGTCTGGTGGAGAAAGTCCAAGTTTAGGCAAAAATGCCGAGGTTGAGATATTGCTGGGGCTAGTGGTGTGTTATGTATGTCGGTGAAAACTATGAAAATAAAAACTACTAACAACAAAGAAATATGTATACACATTAAATATCACCGGTTCTTGCGTTTGTGCAAAAATTATGAAGATTTGATTTATATTATTATTACAGCTGCTTCTAAATTATTATATTGATATGTTTACTTAAATTCCTATTGCAACAACACTTCAATATGTAAGGAGTATAATAATCATGACTTGCAGTACCTGTGGATATACCACAGTATGTTAATTTAATTATTACAACGTTTAATAATGATTTACTTAAGAGCTATTGCTACAATACTTCAATATGTAAAAAACATAATAATCTTGACTTAACTCTCTCTCTCCCCCTCTCTCTCTCTCCTCTCCCTCTCCCTCTCTCAACAACACACACACACACACACACACATACACACTTTTTTGTTTGATTGATTGAACAGATTTGCGATCACTTCCGCGCTCTTATCCTCTTCTATCTTTCCCCTTGTTTTCTTTTCTTATTATATTTTTTCTGTATAGATTATCCTTTTTCTTCCCTTTCTTTTTTTGTAATAAAAAACAAAATGGTCCATTTTGCAATAATAATAATAATAATAATTAGCAGGACCTGTGAACGCACCATCTATACATATATAAACGGCAGTT
>JALAJA010000054.1:427447-429947 GCA_023376005.1 Doryteuthis pealeii
AATAGGTATGCCCACCTAATTAATTAATTATTAATTAATTAACTTTCAAAAATTAGCTACGACTTCAATTAAGCACATATACTCCCAAAAATTGTCGGCTAAAAAAAAGCCATATCATAAACACATCGCTTGTGTATTTACTTCTCATGTATATATATATATATATATATATATATATATATATATATATACTCCCTAACCTCTGGTGGGTTTGAGCAATTCGGAGGCGATTTCGCTGACAACCGCCGACTATACTAAAAAAAGCCAACGCTCTCCTATAAAATGGATGGAGCTCTCTTTAGTGACATTTCCATATATATATATGTATGTATTTATCAGTTAAAATTCTCGTTCGAGTTTGTCGATGCTGACAATGGCCGTCTGACTGATGATAAATCGATCGGCTTCCCCCCGGCTGCTGGTCGCCTGCTAATATCTAGCTACACTGAAGAGACATGATACATCGAAACACGGTGTCTGTGGATGACTCTCTCTCTCTCTCTCTCTCTCTCTCTCTCTCTCTATGTTATATATATATATATATATATATGTGTGTGTGTGTGTGTGTGGTGTGTGTGTGTATGTGTGTGTGTGTTGGCATCCTTGAATATGATGGCATAGTGTCCATTTCTTCTATCTGCAAATACGTGAGTGACTGAACAGACCAATTTTTAAATGGCAATCTCTGGTGCAATGACTGCAAACAAACAGTGATGCTTGCTGGAGATGCTGTTGTCTCTCCTTCCTTTTAGCTCTCTTTTCCGCGGCGGCTTCTTTCCTCTCTTTTTCACTCATTTTTGTTCCTTGTTTGACGAAGAGGTGCCAGGTCGCACGGTCTTCTGCACAAGCCTCCCATGTGTTGATGTCGATGTGACATGTCTTCATGTCTCTCTTGCCGACATCTTTAAAGCGCAGGTCGGGTGCCCTCTATTAACTCACCATACAGTAGGTCTTTGAGGATGCGGCATTTGTCCATCCTCCTGACGTGGCCAAGCCAACGCAGGCGTCTCTCGCAGACGATGGAGAGCATGCTGTTTATGTTTGCTCGTTCCAGCACCTCTGTGTTGGGCACTTTCTCCTGCCAGCGAATGCGTAGAATGCGCATTCATATATATATATATATATATATATATATATATATATATATATATATATATATATATATAAAGATTAATGTATCCAATAGACAGGTAAGTTGTGGATGATTCTATTTCGGATCCCAATGCATGTCCATACAGAGACACTGTTAAGTATTTGGCCGCCATCCTTGGCCAGTTGTAAAAGAACTTAAAGTAAACAAGTAAGTAAGTCAATAAGTCCTGTGGTATAGTGTCCTTTAGGTCCGATGTCCTAGATGATCCAAGTGACAATGAGCTAAGATTAGAATCGGCTAGTATAAATACACCAACAGCAGCAGCAGCACTGCCAGTGATTAGATAAGAAGGCTGGTCACATGGTAGTCGACGAGTCTATAAGTAAAGGTGACCATTTGCCTCATGCCTTATATACAATAAAATTCCAACAGACACATTTATACATTTATGCAAGGATTATTTCAAATCCCCAAAATAACTCAATGCTCTAGCGAAATATATCCTACATACGTTTGTCTGAGTTTTGTCCTTGTATTCCTCATATCTCTACTACATTATGTCGTATTTATTCCAATCCTCTTTCGTCATATATATATATATATATATATATATATATATATATATATATATATTTTATATATATATACAGATGTGTGTATTAAAACAGTTAAAATCCCCTTCGCATTCTGTAGGTGACGATAGCCGAGTGGTTAAGCTGTTCAACTGATGCTGAATCGATGGGAGTTCTATCCCGGCTGTAGGTAGCTCAGAAAATGTCTAGCTACACTGAAGAGACTCGATAACTCGAAACACGTGTCTCTGGATGACTATATATATATATATATAGAGAGAGAGTGAGAGAGAGAGAAAGAGAGAGAGAGAGAGAGGTGGGAGAGAGAGAAAGAGAGAGAGAGAGATAGATCATCAGTCTCTCGATACTTTTACAGTTCACTTTGACCTAGTCCGCTAGTGGTAAGCATGAATACATTTAATCTCCTTTTATCTATGGGTAAATAATAGGGCCGACTCAGTTTCCCAAGTCTCCAAAGGGCAACAATGGGGGTGCTAGTGAAACTCTGAATTCAAATGTCTTAAGAGCAAATCATGTGACAGCGTGACATGGTAAGGTTTATTAATCCGCGGGTCCAGCGAACCTCGCAGAAGTCCCGACACGCTCAGTGGACTGCGATAAAGGGTTAATGGAATGGAATTGAGGACTAAATATTACTCACCTTTTAGCCCCCCCCCCCATCAAGAAGCGGAAATAGATCTAATATCCCTCACAGGAACCCCCATGGTAATGCAGAATTTACAGATAAATAGATTTGCCGACGGCCATTATCACCCACGTAACAATATATATATATATATATAGTATATTAAGAAACAATATATATATATTAAGA
>JALAJA010000054.1:434947-446076 GCA_023376005.1 Doryteuthis pealeii
TATTTTAATCCGATAAGAGGGTTAAACAGATTTTACCATAAAAAAAACCGTAATAGAAATATATATATTATATATATATATATATATATATAATATATAATATATATATATATAAAAAGAAAGACTATATATGTATGTCAACGACCGTAGGCACTTGCTTTTTATTAGGAAAATTGGTGGCGACCAACAAAGACCAAAAGTTTGATAAAAGCTATTTTTGTCTGAGAGAGGGCTAAAAAGATTCACCCCTCGTTTTCTATAAGAAGATCGGAATAGAAATATAAAAATATAAAAACTATAAATAATAATATTGAATAATATAATAAATATAAATAATAATAAAACTATAATAAAGTAAAATCAATGATATATGTATACATACAAAAAAGAAATATTCTGTATGGCTGTACGTCTGTAGTTTGTTTGTACAACGCACGTATTTTCATCACCACTGATCCCTAAGCCGGAGTGGTAGTACCTGTTAGGGTCCCATCTATAGGTTAAATAGAAAAATGTGTTTACAAAAAAAATTGAGTATCCATTAAGAATGAATTTATTTCAAAACTTTATCGGCATTAAATGACCCACTGGGGTTGATATGCCGTAAACCAAACCAAACCAAACCAAACCTCTTTGATAAGATAAAGATTTTGCAAGCTTTTATTCTTCTGATATTCAAACAATGTATTCCAATGGTGCATTGTCCTTAGGTAAGCATTTTTTTCGTTTGTTATTTGTTTTTTTGTTTGTTTTTTTTGGGGGGGTATTGCAGGAGTTGCCGTCCTTCCAATTATTAGATTGTTCGCACTAGAGGTGTTTCCGCCTAAACCAGTGGTACTTCCGGTCCATTTGACATAACTGTTTTTATTATTGAGTTGACTGTTAAGCTTTTTTACCCAGGCTCATTTACGATTACTAGCAAGAATATGCGTCCTCCCAACGTAAGTTTTCAAGGATTGAACCTGCAGTCCAGATATATCTGTCACTTAGAACTGTCTTAATCTAACTCTTTTATCCACTAGGCCATGTGTCCAATTGGACAATATTTTATGTTACTGCTGCCCCTGTCCAGGATTGAACCAGCAGCCCAGAGAAGACTGTCAATAAGAACTGTCCAATTTGACACAGAAGCTGCAGTAACATAGAATAATAATTAACACAGCTTAAAACCTGTACCCCAGCTATGGTTAGCGGAATGAAAACAGGATACCCCCGTGGATTGAATAAAGGGTAAGGTTCAAAGTTCCGTGATGGCTCCCGATTACGACGAGAAGGTTTCCGATTACGACAAGAAGGTTTCCGAGTTCGAAATGAAGGTTCCTTAGTCCGAAATGTTTCCCGAGTCCGTGGAGATTCCCGAGTCCGACAAGAAATACATGAATAAGCCGGAGGACACATCGGCCGAAACTTTGTACAGATAACAATGAAGATGAGGACAATAATCCGAATAACGCAGATAATACTAATCATCAAGCCTCATCTCAAAAATTCAGAGAAATAGTGTAGATAACAATGAAGATGAGGACAATAATCCGAATAACGCAGATAATACTAATCATCAAGCCTCATCTCAAAAATTCAGAGAAATAGTGTAGATAACAATAAAGATGAGGACAAAATCCGAATAACGCAGATAATACTAATCATCAAGCCTCATCTCAAAAATCAGAGAAATAGTGTAGATAACAATGAGATGAGGACAATATCCGAAAACGCAGATAATACTAATCACAAGCCTCACTAAAAAAAATCAGAGAAATAGAGATTTAATACGTTGAAGAATAAAACAATAACAATTCATTCAGTGACGCTTAATGTAACAGAGCCGATTGTATTGCTGCCGAACTATAAAAAGATATACTAAATCGTCTACATGAGGGACACCAAGGTTCTGTCAAGTGCACTTGTTTGCGACAGTGTTTGGTGATCTGGCATTTCTAAATCAATTGCAGGCAATGTAGGAAGATGTGGAATCTGTGAAAAGAAAGATACACAGAGCAGATTTATTCAAACTTTCAATTCTTGTAACTGCCGCTAAACCGACCAGTTAATTATTTCTTATTTTACATAATCATTTTTGTTTATAAAACTTAAGTACCACAGTATTCAATTTAGATAGGTTTAATGGGTTTAATACCATTTGGTGCCAACCACTCGTTTCTGTGGTCTATGAACCCTAACCGAAAAAGGTAAGGGGAATTCAGAGAAGAGTTTTACGTCAACTGGTCGGATAAGGCAAAAAACCGTAAGAGTTTATTTATGAGGATTTTTCACATTTCTTTGAGGATTTTCTATTTCTTTAAAAGTATATCTCCCTCAGCTATACCAAATTTTCTTGGTATTTTTTACCTGTATGATGGGACATTTCAAAGTTCACTATCTATTCACCTCAGAACTTGTGAAATACAAAAAGCCTCATTTAGGATTTGAACTCTGGTCACTGATTCATTTCCAATGATGATAACCATTACACAATTGTTCCTCCTTTTTGGATGTTTTGGTTAACCCAATAACTTCTGTGAGGAGAATGTTAACTTCAGCAGAATTCATCGAGGATAGAAAGGATACATTTTGAAGCCCTTCCTTCACAAAATAATTTATAATGCCCTACTTCTGGTGAGTATTCATATTGGGGGGAAAGAAGGTGAAGGCTGTTCTCACACACACACATTATATATATATATATATATATATATATATATATATGAA
The DNA here is from genome assembly GCA_023376005.1 of Doryteuthis pealeii. NCBI lineage: Eukaryota > Metazoa > Mollusca > Cephalopoda > Myopsida > Loliginidae > Doryteuthis > Doryteuthis pealeii. The sequence continues at coordinate 437,657 of JALAJA010000054.1, forward strand.
TTTAAAATTTTGAAAAAACAATTAGTAATTATTATCTGCTGACAGAATCTGTTTCGACGCCTTAGTAGAAGGGTCATCATCAACGAGCAAAAAAATTTATGAAAGGAAGAAGGGATAAAAAAAACCGTTGGAAGAGAATAGGGGGTACAAACACACGCTGGAATGCTTGAATTTTTTAAAATGCGCATACTAAATTAAAATTCAAGCATTAAAATTCAAGCATTAAAATTCAAGCATTCCAGCGTGTGTTTGTACCCCCTATTCTCTTCCAACGGTTTTTTTTATCCCTTCTTCCTTTCATAAATTTTTTTGCTCGTTGATGATGACCCTTCTACTAAGGCGTCGAAACAGATTCTGTCAGCAGATAATAATTACTAATTGTTTTTTCAAAATTTTAAATTCATTCTGTCGGATTAATTTCCATTTATTTACACACACACACACACACACATATATATATATATATATATATATATATATGTGTGTGTGTGTGTGTGTGTGTGTGTGTGTTCTTTTTGTTATTTCTCTCTGTTTTGTCCTTATCAGTCATTAAATCTTATTTGCTTTTCCTTGTACAGTTTCATGGTGTTTATTTAATAAACTTAATGACATCAGTAAAGAATCATCATGTCGTCCCTTTGTTCGAGACCACTTGGCAGTAAAAATTCTTGCCATAGATTTCCAATAGGATTCAAGCTAGGACTCATTAAAGGCTATGAATACGTGGTTAGTTAACTATTTATTCGCCGATATTGGACGGACGGATAAGTTGGTTGGTTGGATTGTATGGCATGTCAACCTCTTGGGTCATTTTATACCGAATACTTCTATTGGTAAAAAAAGGTTTAATGCTAAAAAAGTTGAAATAATTTCATTTTTAATGGATAATACGATTTTGTTTATAAACTCATGTTTTCTATTTCACCGATAGATGGGCAGAAACAGAAGGATTCTACCTAACACCAAGGAACAACCAACGGATTCTGCCTGACACCAAGAAATAACCAAGAATTCTTCACTAAAGAACTACCTAACATTAACGAAAACAAAGGGATCTTCACTTGCAGTCTAAACATGGTCACACAACAAAACGTAACATTCGTCTTTGCAGCTTTCAAATCACGCACGAAGTGAAACAAATCCCACAGTGGAATGAAGATAGTTAAGAGAATGGCGAATTCTGCCCAAATAAGGAATACCTAATGTAGTGAGAGAGGAGACCTGCCTCGTGCAACACGGTGTGACGGAGAGGGTGGCGGGCGTGAAGACTTGCCGTATTCTCGAAGGAAGCGGGCTAGGCTTTGCCTGGCGTGTAGGACTGACCTAGAGTCGAACCCGCTTCCTTCAGAATGTGAGAGCTGTGGACGATCGGTGAAGTAGGAAATGGCATAGTGGCCCGGATGTGGGTGGTCGCGCCGTGCTGGCGAGTGTGGCACGTGCTGCACGGACAATTATGAGTGAGAAGCCCGGATGTGGTGAAATTGGGGTGTATTTAAAGGACTGATTATCACAGACCAGGCAGAACGACTTGCAGTAGTATTTTGTTGTCGAGACGAGCGGGACAAAGAAATAGTTTTGGATATTGGATTTTGGAGCGAGATACAGTTGGGAGTAGTTGGACTGTCGATTGGAACCTTGAATCAGACTTGACTGTGACCCCCACCCCTCACTGATTAGACTTAAAAAGATTAACAGAACTATTCTTTTTTCTGAAGCCACTCATTGCCAATTCATTATCGTGATGGAAAGTAAGATTTCGCACAAATAGTTTTTATATTTCATTATTCCTCTTATTGTAATTAATTGTTCAGTCACCTTTGAGATAAATTTACTCCATCGACCCGCCTCCATGTTTTGCTATTGGCAAAATATGAATATTGCAAATTTAGAGAGGGAAGGAACCCCAGACACATCAACCCCTTCACAAAGCACAATTTTATCTTCTTTTTTTTAGGTAATTCTGTTGTATATTTGTTTTTATTGATTTTTAAGATTTTTAATGATAACTTAGATTTTATATTTTGATATTTAAAACAAATATCAAATATAAAATCTAAGTTATTATTAAAAATCTTAAAAATCAATAAAAATAACTATACAACAGAATTACACTGAATTTGTTGTTATGTATAAGAATTAGCAGAGTGTTAGTTTGAAGACCACCCACGCATTCCTAAAAAGCATTAAGTTATCTAAACGAGGATAACCCAACACAGAATATGCGGCAAGGAGAAGACAAGTCAATTTATACAAGACAATATTTAATTAAAACAATATGCACAGATGAAACAGAATTTAACTCGTAAACCATAAAAAAACACAAGGTGCGTCCGGGGAACATGAAGAAAGATTAAGTAAAAGAGAGGTGGAAGCCACTTATTATTTTAGGAGGTCCGGGAACAAAACCGGCACACATGTTCATAGCTGTTGAAGTAGCGAAAAGACATGGGTCTAAGCGATTCATCAACAGCTTGAAATTGGGTATTATAGTGTTACCCCTTACTATGTCCTCCCTCGTTTCCTGTGGTAACTCATGTTTAAAAGAATCGAACGCAAATCACTTTAATCCAATATCAGTATCAAATTTATTTTCACAGGTGACCGTATATAGTAGTAGTTGCAAAATCAAGGAGAGGCAGGTAGAAGAGAGAGAGAGAGAGAGAGAGAGAGAGAGAGAGAGAGAGAGAGAGAGGGGGGGGGACTGCTGTTTACGCAAAGAAAGAAAGTAAGACAGAAGACTGAGCGATTCATCAACAGCTTGAAATTGGCTCGAAAATCTCTTCCTTCAAATGTCTATGTAGACTTCGTTTCACGATCGATAATCAGTTGAATGAATTCTTTTTTTTTTTAAAGAAAGCTGTGTAAATGTGTATTTTCCGTTGAGGAATCTCCATGTTTAGAAGATCCTTGAATGGAACTTTCAAACCTTCTTGCAAATTCCTAATGAGATTTATATATAGATAAACAAGTTGTTATCAAATATACCTTTCTTCTGATTTCTCTATAGAAGACAAATGGGGAAAAATGTAAAAGCGGGGTTAAAGTAGATTCCTGTGTGCACGGCATTCTTGGGCAGCTCCCATTTGGCTTATTCTCTTGGCGCTTCGTTAGGGTCAAATTAGTGCAGCCGTACGGTAGCACTGACACACCAACGGCTTGGAAGAATTTTCGCTTTAACCTGTCGTGAGATCGGATTTCCACATCACTTACAATCTATTTAAAGCAGCCCATGTCTTTCCTACGCGTTCATTAACGTCGCTTTCTGTTGGTGAGATATTACTACATAGGTACACGAATAGTTTCACAGTGTTTAGGAGTTTACCATCGAGTGTGGAGATGTCTCCTTCATTTTTAAAACACACGAACCCCACGAGAAAACGGTCATACGGCCTCCTGTCCCGTATCACACAAACCATCCGTGTGAGGCGAACAAGACACTCTGGGCATTGCTGGAGAAGTAAGGATGAACTAATTAGTGACGTTCTACTGTGGGAGCCATCACATGGGCACGCCAGAGTAGGTACATAGACCAACTCTGAGCAGATACTGGATGCTGCACAGAGGACCTCCAAGGAGCAATGAATGATAGGGACGAGTGGCGAGAGATTGTTATGGATATCCGTGCTGCTAGCGCAACATGATGATGATGATGATGATGATGATGATATTCATGTAAACCAAGTTTAACCCAAAATTCTAGAATAGTATCTCATGAAAGATAGATTTGTTTTGTTTTGTTTTACGGCATATCAACCTCAGTGGGTCATTTAATGCCGACAAAGTTTTGAAATAAATTCATTCTTAAGTGGATTTTATAAACACATTTTTTTCTATTTAACCCATAGATGGGACCCTAACACGTACTACCACTCCGGGTCAGAGTTGACCAGGGAGCAATGGGGATAAAGGGGCGCTACTCATTCCCCAGACCTCCAAAAATGGAACCTCACCATCAGATAGTTTAACGTCATTCCCAGGACATGAAGACCCTCAGCCACCGCATTCTACCACCCATATGATAAAAAGGGTAGGGCTTGCCATAAGGGCAATAGGGTTGGGACAATCATATAGGTGCTAGGGCTTGATGTAACCAGCTGATTGATCGGCAGGGGCCTCTCCGACCCCCGTCTAGCCTATGTAAGGGTCTAAGTGGTGTGTTATATGAGAGAGAGAGAAAGAGAGAGAGAGAGAGATGGGGGGGGAGAACTGCTGTTTACGCAAAGAAAGAAAGACATAAGACTTTGGGTATTATAGTGTTACCCGTTACTATGTCCTCCCTCGTTTCCTGTGGTAACTCATGTTAAAAAGAATCGAACACAAATCGCTTTATTCCAATATCAGTATCAAATTTATTTTCACAGGTGACCGTCTATGGTAGTAGTTGCAAAATCAAGGAGAGGCAGGTAGAGAGAGAGAGAGAGAGAGAGAGAGAGAGAGAGAGAGAGGGGGGGGACTGCTGTTTACGCAAAGAAAGAAAATAAGTAAGAAAATTGGACGATTCATCAACAGCTTGAAATTGGCTCGAAAATCTGTTCCTGCAAATGTCTATATAGACTTCGTTTCACGATCGATAATCAGTGGAATAAATTCTTTTTTTTGAAAGAAAGCTGTGTAAATGTGGACTTTCCGTTGAGGAATCTCCATGTTTAGAAGATCCTTGAATGGAACTTTCAAACCTTCTTGCAAATTCTTAATGAGGTTTATATATAGATAAACAAGCTGTTATCAAAAATACCTTTCTTCTGATTTCTCTATAGAAGACAAATGGGAAAAATGCTAAACCTTGCATCGACCCAAATAGATCTCTATTTGCCAAGTTTAAACCGGAATTCTAAAAGTCTTAATAAGTTTTACATCATTTCGTTTTAATCTCATTTGCATTTGGTTAAATCTTATTATAATGGAGATTCGGTGTCTGTTTTTTCTATAACTGAAACTACGCTACACTTCCTAAGGAATTGTGTAAGTTTATCAATGAGAATTGGTTTAGTTTCGTTTCTTTTACGGCATATCAACTTCAGTGGGTCATTTAATGCCGATAAAGTTTTGAAATAAATTCATTCTTTATGAATACAGATAGAGTTTAACGTCATTACCAGGACATGAAGTCCCTCGGCCACCACCTTCTAGCACCCATATGATATAAACGGTTGGGAATTGCCATAAGGGCGATATGTTACATAATTATTAGATTCCTAATACTTATGTACAGTAGTGTAGAAACAAAAATGGCTGTTATAAGTTGCAGCCCACGGCCTTGAAGGATTGAATGACAAGGCTTGACCTCATCCTGATCCTTCTGGTGGATACCGTGAGAATCGGCGGAGAAGACCCTCTTCCGGTTTAGATCAGAAAGAGATTTTAGTCAGATCGGCCAAAGCCACGACGGTGGTAATTCGTGTTATGCACAGTGCCGACTCAATCTGCGCTGGTAGTCTGGTGGGGATTTCAGAATAAAATATGATCTAAGTTAAATCGAAGTCTTGTGTTATTATCTGAAAACTACCAATGACACAGGGCTTCTGATAAAGAGAAATCCCCAATGGAAGACCAGACACGAAGTCCCCAAGACGAAGTCCAGACGCTAGAAGAGACGCTAGAAGAGACGCTAGAAGATGACAAGAATAATAGAAATAAGAAAGTAAGTAAAGAGAGTATCCAACAGATAGGCTTGAGGCAATCATATAGGTACAAGGCTTGACATGAACTGCCTATTGATCGGAGGGGGCATATAATACATCTTATTTAATGGCGATGTCTCAATGAAGTTCTGAGTGAGATTTTTCTCAGAACAGCCCATGATATTTAAAATCCTACAATGCTGATATCAACATCATCATCATCATCATCATTTCACCATAGACTGCCCTCTCGGCTGGGGGCGTAGAATAACACGACTCAGAGGTGGCAGTCGGTGTATTCTACGCCCCCAGCCGAGAGGGCAGTCTATGGTGAAATGATGATGATGATGATGTTGTTGATATCAGCATTGTAGGATTTTAAATATCATGGGCTGTTCTGAGAAAAATCTCACTCAGAATTTCATTGAGACATCGCCATTAAATAAGATGTATCATATGCCCCCCCCCCTCCGATCAATAGGCAGTTCATGTCAAGCCTTGTACCTATATGATTGCCTCAACCCTATCTGTTGTATACCCTCTTTACTTACTTTCTTACTTCTATTATTCTTGTCATCTTCTAGCGTCTTTTCTAGCGTCTGGACTTCGTCTTGGGGACTTCGTGTCTGGTCTTCCATTGGGGATTTCTCTTTATCAGAAGCCTTGTGTCATTGGTAGTTTTTAGATAATAACACAAGACTTCGATTTAACTTAGACTACCTGCGCAGATTGAGTCGGCAGCGTGCATAACACGACTTACCACCGTCGTGGCTTTGGCCGATCTGCCTAAAAATCTCTTTCTGATCTAAACTGGAAGAGGGTCTTCTCCACCGATTTTCACGGTATCAACCGGAAGGATCAGGATGAGGTCAAGCCTTGTCATTCAATCCTTCAAGGCCGTGGGCTGCAACTTATAACAGCCATTTTTGTTTCTACACTACTGTACATAAGTATTAGGAATCTAATAATTATGTAAAATATCGCCCTTATGGCAATTCCCAACCCTTTATATCATATGGGTGCTAGAAGGTGGTGGCCGAGGGACTTCATGTCCTGGTAATGACGTTAAACTCTATCTGTATTCATAAAGAATGAATTTATTTCAAAACTTTATCGGCATTAAATGACCCACTGAGGTTGATATGCCGTAAAAGAAACGAAACTAAACCAATTCTCATTGATAAACTTACACAATTCCCTTAGGAAGTGTAACGTAGTTTCAGTTATAGAAAAACAGACACCGAATCTCCATTATAATAAGATTTAACCAAATGCAAATGAGATTAAAACGAAATGATGTAAAACTTATTAAGACTTTTAGAATTCCGGTTTAAACTTGGCAAATAGAGATCTATTTGGGTCGATGCAAGGTTTAGCATTTTTCCCATTTGTCTTCTATAGAGAAATCAGAAGAAAGGTATTTTTGATAACAGCTTGTTTATCTATATATAAACCTCATTAAGAATTTGCGAGAAGGTTTGAAAGTTCCATTCAAGGATCTTCTAAACATGGAGATTCCTCAACGGAAAGTCCACATTTACACAGCTTTCTTTAAAAAAAAAAGAATTTATTCCACTGATTATCGATCGTGAAACGGAGTCTATATAGACATTTGAAGGAAGAGATTTTCGAGCCAATTTCAAGCTGTTGATGAATCGTCCAGTCTTAGTTTCTTTCTTTTTTCTTCCTCACTCCTCATCTCTCTCTCTCTCTCTCTCTCTCTCTCTCATATAACACACCCTTAGACCCTTACATAGGCTAGACGGGGGGTCGGAGAAGTCCCTACCGATCAATCAGCTGGTTACATCAAGCCCTAGCACCTATATGATTGCCCCAATCCTATTGCCCTTATGGCAAGCCCTACCCTTTTTATCATATGGGTGGTAGAAGGCGGTGGCTGAGGGTCTTCATGTCCTGGGAATGACATTAACCTCTATCTGATGGTGAGGTTCCATTTCTGGAGGTCTGGGGAATGTGTAGCGCCCCTTTATCCCCATTGCTCCCTGGTCAACTCTGACCCGGAGTGGTAGTACCTGTTAGGGTCCCATCTATGGGTTAAATAGAAAAATGTATTTATAAAAAATTGAGTATCCACTTAAGAATGAATTTATTTCAAAACATTGTCGGCATTAAATGACCCACTGAGGTTGATATGCCGTAGAACAAAACAAAACAAAACAAAACAAAACAAATCTTTCTTTCATGAAATACTGTTCTAGAATTTTGGGTTAAACTTGGTTAAACTTGGTTTACACGAATCTCATCCTCATCATCATCATCATCATCATCATGTTGCGCTAGCAGCACGGATATCCATAACAATCACTCGCTACCCGTCCCTATCATTCATTGCTCCTTGGAGGTCCTCTGTGCAGCATCCAGTATCTGCTCAGAGTTGGTCTATGTACCTAATCTGGCGTGCCCATGTGATGGTATCCACAGTAGAACGTCACTAATGAGTTCATCCTTGCTTCTCTAGCAGTGTCCAGCGTGTCTTGTTCGCCTCACACGGATGGTTTGTGTGATACGGGACAGGAGGCCGTATGACCGTTTTCTCGTGGAGTTCGTGTGTTTTAAAAATGAAGAAGACATCTCCACACTCGATGGTAAACTCCTAATCTCTGTGAAACTATTCGTGTACCTAGTAGTAATATCTCACCAACAGAAAGCGACGTTAATGCACGCGTAGGAAAGACATGGGCTGCTTTAAATAGATTGTAAGTGATGTGGAAATCGATCTCCACGACAGGTTATAAGGGCGAAAAATTCTTTTCAAGCCGTTGGTGTGTCCAGTGCTAG
>JALAJA010000055.1:0-30000 GCA_023376005.1 Doryteuthis pealeii
CTCCTAGACCTAACCATGGGTTAAAGAGCCCGGTCTGCCCTATTAATTACCCATAGCTGGAGGAGAGTGGATTCATTCCTTTCCCAAAGGTATTAGCGCTAAGTGAAATGCAATTACCACGTCCAGGATTTGAACTCGGGGTGACGAGTCCATTTCTAAGACTTTAACATTACACCACGCGCTTCCTTATTTTTGGTATATAAGGTGTGCTGAAGATTGCAGCTTGTATTTATAGACTCTTCCTGATTGCGTTGACTGAATTGGCCAATCGGAGCATTCAAATATGTATTTGATTTACCATTTAAAGGTGTTGATAAATTAGCGCTCAATTGCTCGTGGATATACAGACGAACAGACAAGGATTATACAATTCTTTAACACAGATCAGCTTAAAAGAATCAAACTTTGAGCCACAAGGAATATTCACAGTAAAACGACTGTCACCTAAAATGGCCACATGAGTCGAAACAAGATTAATCAGTGTTTCAGACAAGCAATATATATATATTATATATATATATATATCAATGCGTGTTTCAGATAAGCTAAAATAATATATTTCAAAAAGAGTTTCAGACAAGCTAAAAATAATATTTCGATAAGTGTTTCAGACAAGAAAAACAAAATCACCAAGAGTTTCAGACAAGAAAAAAACTCCATGCGTGTTTCAGACAAGCAAAAAAGAAAGATATTTCAATTGGTGTTTCAGACACAGACAAGCCCAAAATAATAATATTCCAATAAGAAAAAAAATCAACGCGTGTTTCAGACAAGCAAAATAAAAGATAATATTTCAATAAGTGTTTCAGACAAACAAACAAAAAAAGGTTACAGAAAATGTTATCGTTCATTATATTTCCTAGTACTTTCAATTTCCTTTTGAAACCCGACACATTTACTTACAAGCCAAAAGATTATAAAGTAGTTAGAAAGAATCTAAGCATTTATTACGTCTTTATATTTCAAGTTTCTTTTTTTCGTCAGCAACTTTGACTGTTGTTCTGTTTCAATAAATAAATCTTCTATTTAATTTGTTATTCTTAAAAAATCATCAGATACAAACAACGTAAATAGACTCAATCTGATGTTTTGAATGTCAAAATACCAACATCTTCGTTTGAATAAAATGTTTTATTAAAATAGCCTCGTTCTCGTATGCTAATTTACATAAATACGTACACATGCGCATGCGCACATGACGCCACTTAAAAATCTGAGAAATGAAAGAATTTGCTTCGGATGACACACAAATTTGAGAGTTGAAAACAAGACAACCAAATTTGACTCGAACGCTTAGAGAAAAAGCTACGAACTTCACAACGATGATGTGTGTTGTATTGAAAAATCATGAGAAAGCAACCGACAAAAAAGCCACTGTATGAACAAGACGTACTGGATACTGTTGGAAAAGGTAAGGACGTGCTCAAAAGTGGTAGAACAAAGGGGTGGGGTACGGAGGAGCAGCTGTCCCAGAGCACAGTTTCAAGGCATGTAAATAACCCTAACCTAAAAGCCTTTGCACGCGTTTCGTTAAAGTCTAGGCGGTGAAATAAATAAATAAATAAATAATAAAATATACCAGTTATTTACCATGTACCCGACGTGTACGGGTTTAGGCACAAAGCCCTATTAATGAGGGACCACCCACGAACCGAAGCTCATGGTGTGGCGGGTGTAAAAATGTGTTGATCCCGTCGGCATTCCCTCTCGATGGGGGCGCCTCAGACACCGGGCAATAAATCCAGCCCTGCCCTTTAAATCGAAGAGGCAGGTGTTGTCTGGGGGGATGGCCCTCTGAGATCAACGATATTAATTTATTCTGATGGTCCAGTGGCCGAAGCTCACTGGACCTCCGGCGGTGGCCGGAAACCAGAGGTTGTTCAGTTTATTTCCTCCTATTATTTAATAATAAATATCGAACATTTTTATTAAAACTGAATTTTATCTCAGTCGGTAGAGTATCGGTCTAGGAAGCACAAGGTTTTCGAGTTCGATACCGACCCTCGCCAACTCAGCGTATGAGTAGTACAGGGTTCTGTACGGTAAAGTGAGAAACTGATAGTTGGTGTGGCGCTCCGCCTCAGATGCCAAAAACAATCTCCTTGGTCTAGCGCTAGTGAAAAGGGGATAGGCTCCCTCGCTGTATGGCCGATACCAACTTTAGACCACCCCGACGACTTTACTTTTTACTTTCCAGAAATGTAGTATTTAAAATTACCAAGCTGGACAAAATCACTAGGCATATTATGTTGATTGGAAATTATTTGAATCCATGTACAGTTTACTTAGTTAAGCCCTTACATTTCCCTATTGCACAGTTATACAATATTTCTACTAATGATGACATTTTACAGATTGAAATATTGCAATATTAGCCAATAAATGGTTGGCATCCTTCCGTCTACTAAAGACAATGGCGTAGTGTCCACTTTTTGGTATTTTTAAAAATATATATCTGCAACTGCGTGAGTGGTTGAGCAGCACAATTTTTGAATGGCAATCTCTGGAATCACTGGTGCAGTGACTGCGAACACTTCGGGTGGCCAGGTTGGATGCCTTCGTTAGGGTCCGTCAATGCGGTGCAGAGTGGCATCCGCTCTCCCGGCACCCCTCCTGCACCTGGCATAGTGAGATCATGTCCACGGTTGCTCGGAAGCCACATTGTGGTTCCTAGATAGGTGCAAGATGAAAAGTCTGCAGACGTGCCAGACTTCTCAAGCTATGCTGAAGTCACTCCGATCTCCTTTGTATAAGGGGACGATGGTAGTGTCCCGCTTGTCCTGAGGATGTGTCCATGTTCCCAACAACTGCAGAGTCGCTAGTGTAGTGGTTGGAGCAGTGCTGCCCCCATGCCTTCAAGATATTTGCTGGTATGCCGTCACTCCCGGTTGCTTTCTTATCAGCGAGGCGGTCCTCTCCATTTTGTAGTGGAAAACTATGTAGCCTGGGCAGGTTGTTATGGAGAATGAGCTGCCGCCCGAGCAGCAGATCCTCCCAATAAATAAAACATAAATTGATAACATCTGTGTGTTTTTTTTCAAATTCCTTTTCTGATATATAAGCAATACTCATATGCTATACCCCCCTTCGTTTACATGTTCTGTACTCTTCCTCTGTCTGTCCCCCTCTCTCTTCTCTCCTCTCTCTCTCTCTCTCTCTCTCTGTATATATATATATATATATATATATATATATATATAATATATATATATAAGAGCTTTAAAAAGACCACTAAAAGATACATTATTAAAAAATGTTTTCTTTTCAATAGAAAGGGGGGCATTTTTCCGCCCCCCCCACACTCTATTGAAAATACATTTTTTAATAATGAATCTTTTAGTGGGTCTTTTTTAAAGCTCTAATAAAATTCTGTACACCTAAAAAAATTCACACACACACACACACACACACACAGACACACACACACACACACACACACACACATATATATATATATATATATAAGTAAGACATAATAAAGAACGCGTAGGTTTCTTGAAGATGATTGTGCAAAAAAAAACGAGCACTTGATCTGTTCTAACAACATTGTGAATACTTAAGAAGAGGAAGCTTAAGTATTGACAATGGTCAAGGTGAAGGAGGGGGACTGGACGGGGGAGTGTGCTGCCTCTCGGTGCCCATCAACCTCTCATTTCAGCCCCCGGGGGTGGGGGGCGGGGGGAGGCAAAAGACAATTGACTCACATCCGAGCTAGAACAACTTGACCACTTATTGAACTCTATTTCAACTGACGTCACACATTGTAATCTTTTTAGCACTCGTAACGCTGAAAGAGACACAACTCTCACACGTTTGACTGTCTCTTTCTTTCTTTTTTTTATTCCTTTTTCTTTTAGCGCGAAAAAAAAGAGAGGATTATGACGTCTTGATGACAATTGTCTCCGTTTCTAAGTTCTCGGTTGAAATGACTCGAGCACAAGTGGGAGTTGGTCGATTTGATACATTTCTTATAGAAAGAAACAAATCGTAAACTTAAGCGTGATCAAAATAAAATAAATAACCAATGAGATATTAGGCGGTTATTTGTTGCTTTATACAGAGATACTGATAGGTACACGCTTTGCGTCACTGACGCACAAAAAATCTAAAAGGTCGCAGTAAAATCGTGTCCATGCGTCCAGTGTTTTTCCTTTTTCCCCTTACTATTTCAAGCTAACTGTAAATGCATTTCAATAGTTCCTTAGAAACGAATTACACAGGATAGGTTACAAGGTAGGAGTTATACGGCTTTAGTTGGGACCCATCAAATTTTCCCGGGGACTCATTCCCAGGACGCACTAAATCAAAACGCTATCAGCATCACTGTTTATATATATATATATATATATATATATATATATATATATATATATATATATATATCGCCCTGATGAGCTAATAAGAATTCTTGCTCTGATGAGCTGATAAGCAAAACTGTTTTAGCTTAGTCAGACCTAGTGGTATATATATATATATATATATATATATATATATATATATATATATATATATATTTCTTTTGGCCAAGTGATATTGAGTTAATGAATTATTTTCGGTTAGTGCGACTCTCTTACAGTAGACTTCGTAATCGAATAAACCACGAGAAAAATATTTCATGGTGCTTAAAAACACGCTTATATATATATATATATATATATATATATATATATATATATATATATATATATAGTTTTTGGTACAACTAAATTTGTATACGAGTTTAAACACTATCATACTTTTATTTAATGTTCAGCAATTAAACGAATTTTCAGTTTTTAAAAGAAAGGTGAAGGCAGATAGAGAAACCATGAGAGCCCTTTCAAACGGTGCATTTTCAAAAGTTCTAAAACCGGTAGATGGGTAAAAGGGGAATAGGATAATATAAAGGTTGGAGCAACAAGAAGGAGAAAAAACCCTTAAAATCACCCCCAACTTCTGCAACAACATCCCTAGCAAATATTACCAGCGAATGTTTTAAAACGGAGTTGTATACACAAGACAGGACATTGAAGAAAATTGCCACTGCCTCAAGAACATGCAGATGGTGGTTTGTCCTTGCCTTGTATAGTATGGACAATTTCTGATCACTAGAGTTGATTCGGCAACTATTTCAACTCCACTGTGAGAGTCCGGATGTTGTTTGAGGAATACATCTTATTCCCTTTGGGACATGTTGGTTTATTCTTACACCCAACCTCTGCGTCAACCTTCCAATATACTTAATAAATAATAAATTAATTAAACTCTGTTCAAAGATTGGCAAGACGTCTCTTTGACTTGGGAGAAATACACGTCTAGTAGTGAAGATCGTTCTGACCTTAACTGCATTGAAACAACGTATTACGGCAATGTGATCTTATTAGCCAACGTCTGACCAATAGGTCCTATCTACAGCAATCTTGAATACACAGGGCATTTTGATGGTCCAGATTCTTTGTTGCAATTGAATTTAGATATGGGTTTTATTGATCACATCCATTGTCAAATCACCCGGGTACCCATTACCTGCAAAGATGTTTGTAATTTTCTTAAGTTCATCTTCAATCTTGCAATCAGAGCAAATCATGAGTGCCCTGTACGTCAAGCATTTAATGAGGTTCATTTTTATTTATTTTGGAGCAAATGAGTCGCAACTCAAGTAAAGCCCCGTAAATGTAGGCTTTCGATAGATACTCGTCACAAATGACGAGGAACGCTTTTCAACTAAAACGTCCAGGAAAGACAAAGCTTTATTTTTCTCCTCTTCCATAGTGAACCTTAAAGAGAAATGTAAATTATTCATGTTCTGAAAACATTTTAGAGCTTCGTTACGTGAGCTAAAGCAAACGAAAGGTAACATCCATATAACGTATATAAAAATAAGTTTAAAAAGAAAACCCGGTGTATTGTAAAAAGTAGCAAGTCAAGCGTTTGCATTGCTCGAGGTGTGATACCGGACCTCACAACTCAACGCATGAGTAGCACAGTTTGTATATGTGCTGTAAAGTCGGAAGTTGGTGGTAGGTGTAGCACCTCACATCAGACGCAAAAAATCTCCTTTATCTAGCACCAGTGAGAATAAGATGGATTCCAACGTTGTCCAGCTGATACCGACAATAGGCAACTCGCTTAATTCATTTACGTTGCTATAATGTTTTATAGATATTTAATTCTCTCTCTCTCTCTCTCTCTATATATATTATATAGTATATATATATATATATATATATATATATCATTAGAATATATTTTAAGATATATATATATATTAAAGTAAAGTCGTCGGGGTGGCCTAAACTCTGTATCAGTCAGACAATGAGGGAGTCTATCCTTTTCCCCTAGCTCTGAGGTGGAGCGCCACATCTATCTTCAGTTCCTCACATTACCGCACTAATCTCTGTGTTGCTCATACACTGAGTTGGCGAAGGCCTGTATCTAACCAGGCACCTTGTAGTACCGCGGGGCGAACACTCTACGACTAGGCTAAACTGGCACTAATAATATATATATATATATATATATATATATATATATATATAAATATAATGATGTATATAACAGAGGCGTATCAAAAAATTATCGTGCTTTTTGTACTTTTTGACACACTTGTATTCTGAAAAATGAACGTTCCATTCATTGTTCATTTCTATCTTGGTAAATACAGCTTCAAACTCGGCACTTTTATGACACACCTTGTATTCTGAAAAAAATAACGTTCCATTCATTGTTCATTTTCTATCTTGGTAAATACAGCTTCAATCTCGATACGTTTCTGAAACACCTTTTATATATATATATATATATATATATATTAAATATCTCTAAACGGTGACATGTAGACATGTATATATATATATATAAGTATATACATATCCTTATATATATATACATATCCTTATATATGTAACGATACATACATACATACATACATACATATATATATATATATATATATATATATATATATATATATATATATATATATATATTTGTCCTTCGTCTTCTGGAATTACATTGACACCAACAGAATAGATGTTAAATCTTTTAGATTCTGTTTTCCATCAATCATAATAGTTAGCTTAAAAGAAAAGTGAGAGTCCGGCCGCCATCTTAATTTTCTAATTTAGCGCCCGCCAAAAGCGACCGAGAGAGAGAGAGAGAGAGAGAGAGAGAGAGAGAGAGAGAGAGAGAGAGAGAGAGAGACATGCCAAAATAATCGACCAATCAACCTTTCTCCATATCCGCTTGTTGTTTCTCTTCTGCCATCAACTGCTTCTTTGCGTTTGTTTTTTTGTTTTTTTGTTGGCTTCTTTTTTGTTGTTTTTTCTCTTTTCTTTTTGTCAAGCGACAACCAGTTAATTCCCCTATCTCTGTTGTCCCTACATTTTCATATTGTTGCAGAAACACGAAGCGCAGAAAATGGAGAGTTTGGGGAGTGGGGTGGTAGAGAGGCTATTAGTTGTTTTAGTGTCTCCAGTGGCAAGAGAACATTTTTTTTTTTTTTTTATTTTTTATTTAGACGTTTAAATCTTCAGCTTTTCAATGTTCCTCTTTTTATAACTTTTTTTTGTTTCTTCTTTTGTAAAGTTCAAAGGTGAAAATAAGTTTAAATATAAACGACGTACGTATTTCATGATTGCTTTTATGTCTCGACTGAAAATGCAAAGAAAACCTGCATTCTTGTCTCTAACATAAATTTTCAGCCATCATTTTTTTCAACGGCCATTTTGATTAGCGAAGTGTCGGTGGGGCTTAACATACGTTGAAAGTAATCTCTGCAAAGGCGTAAGATATCCTAACAATAAAAACGGTGTGTCCTGAGTAGATATGTACCCAACCGTTTGACATCATTTTGATTAGCGTATGTACTTGGCTAAACGTCGCCCCGTCGGTAAGACTTTAAATACGTTGAAAGTCATCTCTGCAGAGGCGTAAGTCCCCATCACTCAAAAAAGGTGTTTCCTGGTTGAGTCTTTACCTAACCTAAGCGAATGCCACTGTGTCGTGTGTGCAAACAAATCACTTTTATTAATAGAAATAATTACATAAAAACATATTATTATTACAATTAGATGAGAATACTTGAAACTATACAACTGTGTACAAATCAATTGTATTAGATGTGAATATATATATATATAATATATATATATATATATATAATATATATATATATATATATATATATATATATATATATACCAAAGTTATTGGTAAAACCTTGCGGTAAGAAAAAAAACCGGAAAATATTTTGATAGTAAAAATATACTACTAAATTTCACCTGGGAATAAATGAGAAAAAGAAAAAGGATAAAAGGTTCGTACCAACTGAAAATAATCGGTTAATACTATAACACTTGGCCAAAAAGAAAAAATCATAATATATCATATATATATATATATATATATAATATATTATATATATATATATATATATTTTAGGACACATAAAAGCGAATTCATCATAAAAAGCGATGGAAAGAATTTCCTAAAAGAAAGTTAGGGTACCCTTATAATTAGATGTATAATCTAAAATAAAATCTTTTTTCGGACAATCCTCAATATATATATATATATATATATATATTAATATATATATATATATATAAACCGCTAGGATTATCTAAAGCTAAAAAGTAAAAAGTGCTCATACCTAAGTAGAGCAAATAGTTAAACCTAATGAGCCAGATTTCGCTTATAGCTCACCAGGGCAAGAAATCTGACTCTCTCTCTCTCTCTCCTCCTCTCTCTCTCTATATATAATATATATAATATAATATATATATGTATATATATATATCAGCCCTTTCCACATGAGAAGTGTGTGACATAAGGTCAATCTTTTAAGCGGAGTTTAACAAATTTGAATTCAGAGTTTTTCTTTCTCCTAGACAGGTTACCTAACCAAAGTTAAATACCCACAGTTCACCTTTCTATCTACCAAATAGCTGAGAGAGAAGAGAGAGAGTGTGAAATGCATACCTTTCTCAAGGGTATTTAGCGCTAACATAATATCATATAACTGTATACAAAAAAAAATTAATAAACACCTAGGCCAAAAACATAGATTATAGATATATACATAAACGCAATTGTTTTCTCATTATTTATTATTTTTTAGTATAAAATAACCTAGACGGGTTGAATAAATCAATTTTTTCTATGTTAAAATTATACAATAAAAACGGATATTATTTAGTATTATTCATCGTAAATTGCGACGACCCAGTAAATTCGGCAAATAACATATTCACTAGACCAAGGAGATTGTTTCTTTGCGTCTGATGTGGAGCGCCACACATACCATCAGCTCGAATGATGAAGAGGTTCTTACCTTTCCTTGGGGTATTTGTGCAAAATTGACCGTGACTGGAGCGTGAACCTCGCTTACTATTGCGTAGTCCATCACGTTAACAGAACTACCCCACGGGGTCTCCAATTTGCTTTAGAAGAAAATTAATTTGTTTTTTATAAAGTAAACTGTTAGAAGTGTCCTATACATATAGGCAGGATCTACTATAAATAAATTATCAGTCATATGGAAATCTGATCTCATTGACAAGTTAAAGCGACAATTCTTCCAAACCGTAGTTGTATCAGTGCTACTGTATGGCTGCACCATTTAGACCTTAACGAAGAGAATAGAGCTGGACGGGAGCTGCACAAGAATGCTGTGTGCAATCTTAAACAAGTCGTGAAAAACAAAACTGTAAGACCACTTGCCCACATTACATCAGACCATCCAATGAGATGAACAAGATATTCTGGAGAAGCAAGGATGAACTCATAAAGCGAACGTTCTCCGGTGGAAGCCAACACATGTGTATGCCAGTGTAGACCGTCCGCCAAAGACCTACATTGACCAGCTCTGCGCAGACACTGGATGCTGCGCAGGAGGTCCTCCAATGATAATGAATGATAGGGACGGGTTAGCAAGAGATTTGTCATGGACATCCGTGCTACTAGCACGACCTGATGATGATATGATGATGATGATGATGATGATGATGATAGGAGTGTACTTTATATATGGGCGATACTGTATTATAGTAAATAATTCCAACGCCCAAATTTCGCTGTATTATTTTCATTTCCTTTGCAAAAGGTTCTGGGTCACCTAGTGTGATTCTAAATGCGAAGAATGATAGCAGGTCGTATTCGGCTTAAAGACGAACATATTTACATACGGTCTTTTGAAAATAAACCCTCCTAATGATACACAACTTTAAAATGACATTTATACTAATTGGATATTCGGCTCGAATGTTGAAAAGTTTTAACATCGTCGCAACTGTGTGCTCACCCCCCCCCCACACACCCGCACACACACACCACCCCAATCCCCAAGAATTTAAAGAATTTACAGAAGTCGAAATTAATGCAATTCTTCTTGGATGACCTTGACGAATAAAAAGTCGGGTCAGTTTAGAGGACTTTCTGTGGAGTAAAAAGTAAAGTTTTGGTTTGTTTTGTTTTACCGGCATATCACTCGGTGGGTGCATTTTAATGGCCGACAAAGTTGTGAAATAAATTCATTCTTAATGCATAATAAATTTTGTTTATCAACTCATGTTTTTTCTATTCAACCCGTAGTGGACCCTAACAGGTACTACCACTCCGGGTCAGAGTGGACCAGGAGCAATGGTGAAAAGGGGTGCTCCACATTCCCCAAACCTCCAAAACTGGAACCTCACCCCATCAAATAACGTCATTCCCAGGATATTGTAGACCCTCAGGTCACCGCCTTCTAGCATCCATGATGATAAAAAGGGGTTGGGTTGCCAATAAGGGCAATAGGGTTGGGAAAATCACTATAGGTGCTAGGGCTTGACGCGACCAGCCATTGATCGGAGGGGGCTTCTCCGACCGACCGCGTCTAGTTCAAGATAGGGCCAAAGTGGGGGGTATTGCAAGTCATTAACTGCTCATCCACCTGGGTTCTATCCTTAAGCATCAACGGGTTGCCACCCACGGCCAACAGGTGGCCCCATTGGGGAAGTCTTACCCTCTGCAGGGGTGCAGTCGGTGCATTCTAACGCCCCAGCCGACAGGGTAGGTAAAAAAAGTACAACATAAATACAAGATTTTATATTTCATCTATTATATATCCACGCTCGTTAGCCGACCAAAGTAGACGTTGATTTTTATTCCCCTGCAGAGGGGTAAGACTCGCCCCCCCCCCTTTTCCCTGCAAAATTTGGATGTCTTGAGTAGAAAGGAGTTTAAAGAAATTAACAGAAATCTTCGGGGTCTTCCATATCGTCCCACGTTGCTAGGCATGTCGTCACGACTTGTACTCTCCTCAGCTGAAAACGGTCATTCCTGTCCCTCTAGAGAAGCCCCTCTGACGAACATTGCCTAGCAAACGTGGGAGCGATATGAAGACCCGAAAGATTTTCTGTTTTCTTTTAACTCGCTCTACTCAAGCATCCAATTGCAGGAAAAGGGGGGGGCGAAGTTTCTTACCCCTCTGGGCAGGGAATAAAATCAACGTCTACTTTGGTCGGCTAACGAGGAGTGATATATAATAGATGAAATATAAAAAACTTGTATTATGTGTCTTTTTTTACCTACCCTGTCGGCTGGGGCGTTAGAATCACGATCGACTGCAACCTGCCAGAGGGGTAAGACTTCCCAATGGGGCCACCTGTTGGCCGTGGGTGGCAAACGCCGTGATGCTTAAGGAATAGAAGCCCAGGTGGTGAGCAGTTAATGACTTGCAATACCCCTACTTTGCCCTTCTTGAACCTAGACGGTCGGTCGGGGAGAAGCCCCTCCGATCAAATTGGCTGGTCGCGTCAGCCCTAGCACCTATATGATTTTCCCCCACCCTATTGCCCTTATGGCAGCTCCAACCCTTTTTATCATATTGGATGCTAGAAGGCGTGACTGAGGGTCTACATATCCTGGGAATGACGTTATTTGATGGTGAGGCAGTTTTTGGAAGGTTTTGGGGAAAAATGTGAGCACCCCTTTATCAACCATTGCTCCCTGGTCGCACTCTGACCCGGAAGTGGTAGTACCTGTTAGGGTCCCTATCTACGGGTTTGAATGAAAAAACATGAGTTTGATAAAGCAAATTGTAATTATGCATTAAGAATGAATTTATTTCACAACTTTGTCGGCATTAAATGAACCCACCGAGGTTGATATGCGTAAAACAAAACAAACAAACTTTATTTTTACTCCACAGAAAGTCCTCTAACTGCGCGCGACTTTTTATTCGTCAAGGTCATTCCAAGAAGAATTGCATTAAATTTCGACTTCTGTAAATTCTTTAAATTCTGTGGGGTGGGGTGGTGTGTGTGTGCGGTGGTGTGGGGGGGGGTGAGCAACACAGTTGCGACGATGTTAAACTTTTCAACATTCGAGCCGAATATCCAATTAGTATAAATGTCATTTAAAAGTGTGTATCATTAGAGGGTTTTATTTCAAAAGACCGTATGTATATGTTCGTCTTAGCGAATACGACCTGGCTATCATTCTCGCATTTTAAATCACACTAGGGGACCCAGAACCTTTTGCAAGGAAACTGAAAATAATACAGCGAAAATTTGGGCGTTTAGTAATTATTTACTATATACAGTATCGCCCATAATATAAGTACCTCCTATCAATCATCATCATCATCATCATCATCATCATCATCAGGTCAGTGCTAGTAGCACGGATGTCATGACAATCTCACTGCTAACCGTCCCTATCATTCATTATCATTGGAGGACCTGCTGCGCAGCATCCAGTGTCTGCGCAGAGGCTGTGCAATGTAGGTATTTGGCGGACGGTTACACTGGCATACACATGTGTTTGGCTTCCACCGGAGAACGTTCGCTTATGAGTTCAATCCTTGCTTCTCCAGAATATATGTTCATCTCATTTGGAATGGTCTGTGTAATGTGGGCTAAGTGGTCTTACAGTTTTGTTTTCACGACTTGTTTAAGATTGCACACAGCATTCTTTGTGCAGGCTCCCGTCCAGCTTAATTCTCTTCGTTAAGGTCTAAATGGTGCAGCATACAGTAGCACTGATACAACTACGGTTTGGAAGAATTGTCGCTTTAAACTTGTCAATGAGATCAGATTTCCATATGACTGATAATTTATTTTATAGTAGATCCTGCCTATATGTATAGGACACTTCTAAGTTTACTTTATAAAAACAATTAATTTTCTTCTAAAGCAAATTGGGAGACCCCGTGGAGGTAGTTTGTTAACGTGATGGACTACGACATTTTAGTAAGCGAGTTCACGCTCAGTCACGGTCAATTTTGCACAAATACCCCAAGGAAAGGTAAGAACCTCTTCATCATTCGAGCTGATGGTATGTGTGGCGCTCCACATCAGACGCAAAGAAACAATCTCCTTGGTCTAGTGAATATGTTATTTGCCGAATTTACTGGTCGTCGCAATTTTAACGATGAATATACTAAATAATATCCGTTTTATTGTATAATTTTAACATAGAAAAAATTGATTTTATTCAACCCGTCTAGGGTTATTTTATACTAAAAATAATAAATAATGGAGAAAACAATTGCGTTTATTGTATATATCTATATCTATGTTTTTGGCCTAGGTGTTTATTATTTTTTTTGTATAGCAGTTATATGATATTATGTAGCGCTAATACCCTTGAGAAAGGTATGCATTCAACTACTCTCTCTCTCTCTCTCCAGCTATTGGTAGATAGAAAGGTGAACTGGGTATTTAACTTTGGTTAGGTAACCTGTCTAGGAGAAAGAAAAACTCTGAATTCAAATTTTGTTAAACTCCGCTTAAAAGATTGACCTTATGTCACACACTTCTCATGTGAAAGGGCTGATATATTATATACATATATATATTATATATATAATATATATATAGAGAGAGAGAGAGAGAGAGAGAGAGAGAGTCAGATTCTTGCCCTGGTGAGCTAATAAAGCGAAATCTGGCTCATTAGGTTTAACTATTTGCTCTACTTAGGTATTGAGCACTTTTTACTTTTTAGGCTTTAGATAATCCTAGCGGTTTATATATATATATATATATAATATAATATATATATATATATATATTGAGGATTGTCGAAAAAAAGATTTTATTTTAGATTATACATCTAATTATAAAGGGTACCCTAACTTTCTTTTAGAAAATTCTTTCATCGCTTTTATGATGAATTCGCTTTATGTGTCTAATATATATATATATATATATATAATAATATATAATATATATATATATATATGATATATATGATTTTTCTTTTGGCCAAGTGTTTATAGTATTAACCGATTATTTTCAGTTTGGTACGAACCTTTTATCCTTTCTTTTTTCTCATTTATTCCCAGGTGAAATTTAGTAGTATATTTTTAACTATCAAAATATTTTCCGGTTTTTTTCTTACCGCAAGGTTTTACCAATAACTTTGGTATATATATATATATATATATATATATATAAATATATATATATATATATATATATTTATATATATATTTCACATTAATACAATTGATTTGTACACAGTTGTATAGTTTCAAGTATTCTCATCTAATTGTAATAATAATATGTTTTTATGTAATTATTTCTATTAATAAAAGTGATTTGTTTGCACACACGACACAGTGGCATTCGCTAGGTTAGGTAAGACTCAACCAGGAAACACCTTTTTGTTTAGCCAGTACACACCGCTAATCAAAATGATGTCAAACGGTTTGGGTACATATCTACTCAGGACACACCGTTTTATTGTAGGATATCTTACGCCTTTGCAGAGATTACTTTCAACGTATGTAAGCCCCACCGACACTTCGCTAATCAAAATGGCGGTTGAAAAAAATGATGGCTGAAATTTATGTTAGAGACAAGAATGGCAGGTTTCTTTGGCATTTTCAGTCGAGACATAAAAGCAATCATGAAATACGTACGTCGTTTATATAAACTTATTTTCACCTTTGAACTTTACAAAGAAGAAACAAAAAAAAAGTTATAAAAAGAGGAACATTGAAAAAGCTGAAGATTTAAACGTCTAAATAAAAAAATAAGACAAAAAACGGTTCTCTTGCCACTGGAGACACTAAAACAACTAATAGCCTCTCTACCACCCACTCCCCAAACTCTCCATTTTCTGCGCTTCATGTTCTGTAACAATATGAAAATGTAGGGACAACAGAGATAGGGGAATTAACTGGTTGTCGCTTGACAAAAAGAAAAGAGAAAAACAACAAAAAAGAATCAACAAAAAAACAAAAAAACAAACGCAAAAGAAGCAGTTGAAGGCAGAAGAGAAACAACAAGCGGATATGGAGAAAGGTGTGATTGGTCGATTATTTTGGCATGTCTCTTCTCTCTCTCTCTCTCTCTCTCTCTCTCTCTCTCTCTCTCTCTCTCTCCTCTCTCTCTCTCTCTCGGGTCGTTTTTGGCGGGCGCTAATTGAAAATTAAGATGGCGGCCGGCCTCTCACTTTTCTTTTAAGCTAACTATTTATGATTGATGGAAAACAGAATCTAAAAGATTACATCTATTGTTGGTGTCAATGTAATTCCAGAAGACGAAGGACATATATATATATATATATATAAATATATATAATATATATATATCCTTACATATATTAGGATATGCATATATATATATATATATATTATAATATATATATATATGTATGTATGTATCGTTACATTATATAAGGATATGTATATATATTAAGGATATGTATATACTTATATATATATATATACATGTCTACATGTCACCGTTTAAGATATTCTAATATATATTTATATATATATATATATATATATATATATTATTATATATAAAGGTGTTTCAGAACGTATCGAGATTGAAGCTGTATTTACCAAGATAGAAATGAACAATGAATGGAACGTTATTTTTTTCAGAATACAAGGTGTGTCATAAAAGTGCGAGTTTAAAGCTGTATTTACCAAGATAGAAATGAACAATGAATGGAACGTTCATTTTTCAGAATACAAGGTGTGTCAAAAAGTACCAAAGCAAGATTAATTTTTTTTTATATGCCTTGTATATACATCATTATATATATATTAGTGCCAGTTTAGCCTAGTCCGGTAGAGTGTTCGCCCGGGTACTACAAGGTGCCTGGTTAGATACAGGCCTTCGCCAACTCAGTGTATGAGCACACAGAGATCAGTGCGGTAATGTGAGGGCTGAAGATAGATGTGGCGCTCCACTTCAGAGGCTAGGGGCAAAGGATAGACTCCCTCATTGTCTGCCGATACAGAGTTTAGGCCACCCCGACGACTTTCTTTTAATATATATATATATCTTAAATATAAATCTAATGATATATATATATATATATATATATAGATATATATATATTATAATATATATATAGAGAGAGAGAGAGAGAGAGAAGAGAGATTTAAATATCTCTATAAATACGCATAGCAACGTAAATAATTAAGCGGAGTTGCCTATTCGTCGTATCAGCTGGACAACGTGAGAGTCCATCTTATTGTCACTGGTGCTAGATAAAGGAGATTTTTTGCGTCTGATGTGAAGTGCTACACCTACCACCAACTTCCGACTTTACAGCACATATACAAACTGTGCTACTCATGCGTTGAGTTGGTGAGGTCCGGTATCACACCTCGAGCAATGCAAACGCTTGACTTGCTACTTTTTACAATACACCGGGTTTCTTTTTAAACTTATTTTTATATACGTTATATGGATGATACTTTCGCTTTGCTTAGCTCACGTAACGAAGTTTCTTAAATGTTTTCAGAACATGAATAATTTACATTCCTCTTTAAGGTTCACTATGGAAGAGGAGAAAAATAAAGCTTTGTCTTTCCGGACGTTTTAGTTGAAAAGCGTTCCTCGTCATTTGTGACGCGTATTTATCGAAAGCCTACATTTACTGGGCTTTACTTGAGTTGCGACTCATTTGCTCCAAATCAATAAAAATGAACCTATTTAAATGCTTGACGTACAGAGCACTCATGATTTGCTCTGATTGCAAGATTGAAGATTGAACTTAAGAAAATTACAAACATCTTTGCAGGTAATGGGTACTCGGGTGATTTGACAATGGATGTGATCATAAAATATCTAAATTCAATTGCAACAAAGAATCTGGACCATCAAAATGCCCTGTGTATTAGATTGCTGTAGATAGGACCTGGTGGTCAGACGTTGGCTAATGAGATCACATGGCCGTAATACGTTGTTTCAATGCAGTTAAGGTCAGAACGATCTTCACTACTAGACGTGCATTTTCTCCCAAGTCAAAGAGACGTCTTGCCAATCTTGAACAGAGTTTAATTAATTTATTATTTATTAAGTATATGGAAAGTTGACGCAGAGGTTGGGTGTAAGAATAAGCCAACATGTCCAAAGGGAATAAGATGTATTCCTCAAACAACATCCGGGCCTCACAGGCATAGGACACGGCCATTGGTGATCACCTGTGCAGTTTAATTAGCTGCAAAATCAACTATAGTGATCTGCAATTTTCCGTACTATACAAGGCTAGGACAAATCAACATCTGCATGTCCTTGAGGGCAGTGGCAATTTTTTTTAACTGTCCGGTCTAGTGTATACAACGCCGTTTAAAACATTCCTGGTAATATTACTGGGAATGTTGTTGCTGAAGTTGGGGTGATTTGAAGGGTTTTTCTCCTTCTTGTTGCTCCAACCTTTATATTACCTATTCCCCTTTTACCCAATTTATACACTTTGACTTTTAATCGATCTACCGGTTGTAGAACTTTTGAAAATGCACCGGTCGAAAGGGCTCTCATGTTTCTCTATCTGCTTCGCCTTTCTTTTAAAAACTGAAATAATTCGTGTTAATTGCTGATCATTAAATAAAAAGTATGATAGTGTTTAAACTCGTATACAAATTTAGTTGTACCAAAAACTTGTATATATATATATATATTATATATATATATATATATATATATATATATATATAAGCGTGTTTTTAAGCACCATGAAAATATTTTTCTCGTGGTATATCGATTACGAATGAAATTATGAAATAATTCATTAACTCAATATACATTGGCCAAAAGAAAATTATATATATATATAATTATATATATATATATATATATATATACCACTAGGTCGACTAAGCTAAAACAGTTTTGCTTATCAGCTCATCAGAGCAAGAATTCTTATTAAGCTCATCAGGGCGATATATATATATATATATATATACTAGTATATATATATATATATATATATATATTATATTATATATAGACAGTGATGCTGATAGCGTTTTGATTTAGTGCGTCCTGGGAATGAGTCCCCGGGAAAATTTGATGGGTCCCAACTAAAGCCGTATAACTCCTACCATTGTAACCTATCCTGTGTAATTCGTTTCTAAGGAACTATTGAAATGCATTTACAGTTAGCTTGAAATGGTAAGGGGAAAAAGGGAAAAACACTGGGACGCATGGACACGATTTTACTGCATCCTTTTAGATTTTTGTGCGTCAGTGACGCAAAGCGTGTACCTATCAGTATCTCTGTATAAAGCAAAAAATAACCGCCTAATATCTCATTGAGTATTTTATTTTGATCACGCTTAAGTTACGATTTGTTTCTTTCTATAAGAAATGAATCAAATCGACCCAACTCCCACTTGTGCTCGAGTCATTTCAACCGAGAACTTAGAAACGGAGACAATTGTCATCAAGACGTCATAATCCTCTTTTTTTTTTCGCGCTAAAAAAAAAGGAATAAAAAAAGAAAAGAAAGGATGGAATAAAAAAGAAAGAAAGAGACAGTCAAACGTGTGAGAGTTGTGTCTCTTTCAGCGTTACGAGTGCTAAAAAGATTACAATGTGTGACGTCAGTTGAAATAGAGTTTCAATAAGTGGTCAAGTTGTTCTAGCTCGGATGTGAGTCAATTGTCTTTGCTCCCTCCGCCCCCACCCCCGGGGCTGAAATGAGAGGTTGATGGCACCGAGAGGCAGCACACTCCCCCCTCAGTCCCCCTCCTTCACCTTGACCATTGTCAATACTTAAGCTTCCTCTTCTTAAGTATTCACAATGTTGTAGAACAGATCAAGTGCTCGTTTTTTTTTGCACAATCATCTTCAAGAAACCTACGCGTTCTTTTTTATGTCTTACTTATATATATATATATATATATATATATGTGTGTGTGTGTGAATTTTTTTAGGGTACAGAATTTTATTAAGCTTTAAAAAGACCCACTAAAAGATTCATTATTAAAAAATGTATTTTCAATAGAGTGGGGGGGGGGGCGGAAAAATACCCCTTTTTATTGAAAAAATACATTTTTTAAATAATGTATCTTTTAGTGGTCTTTTTAAAGCTTTATATATATATATATACTAATATATATATATATATATATATATATATATATATATAAATAGAGAGAGAGAGAGAGAGAGAGAGAGAGGGGGGGACAGACAGAGGAAGAGTACAGAACATGTAAACGAAGGGGGGGTATAGCATATGAGTATTGCTTTATATATCAGAAAAGGAATTTGAAAAAACACACAGATGTTATCAATTTATGTTTTATTTATTGGGAGGATCTGCTGCTCGGGCGGCAGCTCATTCTCCATAACAACCTGCCCAGGCTACATAGTTTTCCACTACAAAATGGAGAGGACCGCCTCGCTGATAAGAAAGCAACCGGGAGTGACGGCATACCAGCAAATATCTTGAAGGCATGGGGCAGCACTGCTCCAACCACTACACTAGCGACTGTGCAGTTGTTGGGAACATGGACACATCCCTCAGGACAAGCGGGACACTACCATCGTCCCCTTATACAAAGGAGATCGAGTGACTTCAGCATAGCTTGAAGAAGTCTGGCACGTTTTCAGACTATTCATCTTGCACCTATCTAGGAACACAGTGTGGCTTCCGAGCAACCGTGGACATGATCTCACTATGCCAGTTGCAGGAGGGGTGCCGGGAGAGCGGATGCCACTCTGCACCGCATTGACGGACTAACGAAGGCATCCAATCTGGCCACTCGAAGTGTTCGCAGTCACTGCACCAGTGATTCCAGAGATTGCCATTCAAAAATTGTGCTGCTCAACCACTCACGCAGTTGCAGATATATATTTTAAAAATACAAAAGTGGACACTACGCCATCGTCTTTAGTAGACGGAAGGAATGCCAACCATTTATTGGCTAATATTGCAATATTTCAATCTGTAAAATGTCATCATTAGTAGAAATATTGCATAACTGTGCAATAGGGAAATGTAAGGGCTTAACTAAGTAAACCGTACACATGGATTCAAATAATTTCCAATCAACATAATATGCCTAGTGATTTTGTCCAGCTTGGTAATTTTAAATACTACATTTCTGGAAAGTAAAAAGTAAAGTCGTCGGGGTGGTCTAAAGTTGGTATCGGCCATACAGCGAGGGAGCCTATCCCCTTTTCACTAGCGCTAGACCAAGGAGATTGTTTTTGGCATCTGAGGCGGAGCGCCACAACCAACCATCAGCTTCTCACTTTACCGCACAGAACCCTGTACTACTCATACGCTGAGTTGGCGAACTCGAAAACCTTGTGCTTCCTAGACCGATACTCTACCGACTGAGATAAAATTCAGTTTTAATAAAAATGTTCGATATTTATTTAAATAAATAGGAGGAAATAAACTGAACAACCTCTTGTTTCCGGCCACCGCCGGAGGTCCAGTGAGCTTCGGCCACTGACCATCAGAATAAATTAATATCGTTGATCCCAGAGGGCCATCCCCCAGGCAACACCTGCCTCTTCGATTTAAAGGGACAGGGCTGGATTTATTGCCCGGTGTCTGAGGCGCCCCATCGAGAGGGAATGCGACGGGATCAACACATTTTTACAAAACCCGCCACACCATGAGCTTCGGTTCGTGGGTGGTCCTCATTAATAGGGCCTTGTGCCTAACCCGTACACGTCGGTACATGGTAAAATAACTGGTAATATTTATTTATTTATTTATTTCACCGCCTAGACTTTAACGAAACGCGGTGCAAAGGCTTTTAGGTTAGGGTTATTTTACATGCCTTGAAACTGTGCTCTGGGACAGCTGCTCCTCCCTACCCCCCCCCTTTGTTCTACCACTTTTGAGCACGTCCTTACCTTTTCCAACAGTATCCAGTACGTCTTGTTCATACAGTGGCTTTTTTGTCGGTGCTGTTCTCATGATTTTCAATACAACACCCATCATCATTGTGAAGTTCGTAGCTTTCTCTCTAAGCGTTCGAGTCAAATTGGTTGTCTTGTTTTCAACTCTCAATTTGTGTGTCATCCGAAGCAAATTCTTTCATTTCTCAGATTTTAAAGTGGCGTCATGTGCGCATGCGCATGTGTATGTATTTATGTAAATTAGCATACGAGAACGAGGCTATTTTAATAAAACATTTATTCAAACGAAGATGTTGGTATTTTGACATTCAAAACATCAGATTGAGTCTATTTACGTTTTTGTATCTGATGATTTTTAAGAATAACAATTAAATAGAAAGATTTATTTATTGAAACAGAACAACAGTCAAAGTTGCTGATAAAAAAAAAGAAGCTTGAAATGTATAAAGACGTAATAAATGCTTAGATTCTTTCTAACTACTTTATAATCTTTTGGCTTGTAAGTAAATGTGTCGGGTTTCAAAAAGGAAGTTGAAAGTACTAGGAAAATAATGAACGATAACATTTTCTGTAACCTTTTTTTGTTTGTCTGAAACACTTATTGAAATATTATCTTTTATTTTGCTTGTCTGAAACGCGTTGAATTTTTTTGTTGTTGCTTGTCTGAAACACTTATTGAAATATTATTTTGGGCTTGTCTGTGTCTGAAACACCAATTGAAATATCTTTCTTTTTTTGGCTTGTCTGAAACACTCATGGAATTTTTTTCTTGTCTGAAACTCTTGGTGATTTTGTTTTTCTTGTCTGAAACACTTATCGAAATATTATTTTTAGCTTGTCTAAACTCTTATTGAAATATATTATTTTAGCTTATCTGAAACACGCATATATATATATATATATATAATTATATATATATATATATATATATATATATATAATATACCAAGTGTGTTGGTAAATCCTTGCGTGAGAAAAACCCAGCAAATAGTTTGATTGTAAAAATATACTACCAAACATCAACCGGGTAGGAAAAAATTTTTGAAAAAAAGAAAAGACCAAGATAGTCGTACCAACAAAAAATAATCTATTGGTACAGTATTTGGCCAAAAAAAAACAATTTATATGTATATATATATGTATATAAGATATATATATTCATATAACCGCTAGAGAATAGCTAATAAGTAAAAAGGGCTCAATACCTAAGTAGAGCAAATAATAAGATAAATCTAATGATCAGACGAACCTACTATTAGTTTCGCTTAATGCTCTCAGGGCTAAGATCGAAACTAATAGTAGGTCGAATGACTCATTAGATTTATATATATATATATATTATATATATATATATATATTGCTTGTCTGAAACACTTATTGAAACATTTTCTGCACTTATATAAGACAAGAAGAAATCGTAATCTGATTAATCTTGTTTCGACTCATGTGGCCATTTTAAGGTGACAGCCGTTTTACTGTGAATATTCCTTGTGCTCAAAGTTTGATTCTTTTAAGTTGATCTGTGTTAAGAATTGTATAATCCTTGTCTGTTCGTCTGTATATCCCACGAGCAATTGAGCGCTAATTTATCAACACCTTTAAATGGTAAATCAAATACATATTTGAGTGCTCCGATTGGCCGATTCAGTTAACGCAACCAGGAAGAGTCTATAAATACAAGCTGCAATCTTCAGCACAACCTTATATACCAAAAATAAAGAAGCGCGTGGTGTATGGTTAAAGTCTTGGGAAATGGACTCGTCGCCCCGAGATCAAATCCTGGACATGGTAATTACATTTCACTTAGCGCTAATACCCTGGAAAAGATAATGAATCCTACTCTCCTCCAGCTATGGGTAAATAGTAGGGCAGACTGGGCTTTTAACCATGGTTAGGCAACCGGTCTAGGAGAAGGAAAACTGAATTCAAACCTGATAAACTCCGCTTAAGAAATTGACCTTGTGTCGCATCCTGCTCGTGTGGAGGGGTTGGTAAATAAAAAATATATACCAAAAATAATCTAACAAATCTTCCAAGAATTTTTCCCTAATATCTATACATCAATATCCGTATTCCTTGAATTGCATAACTGTTATCACTTGCAACATCCTCTGCTTAAAAATAAGACCGTCCAAATCTTCCAAGATCAAATATAAATCTGCTGAATGTTATTTCTTATAAGTGTCGTCACCTAAACTGAATAATGGACCATTCCGTTTTTATCATTAAGAAAGAAAGAGAAGTAAAAGGATATGCTACACGGAAAAACTACACGGACACTGAGTGGTCAATTGATTGAGTTCTGGTTGCAGTTACAGACAATTATAATGTAAATTTTAATAATAGATTGATTGATAGATAGCAAGGTTTAAGCGTCGGCATTCATTAGATAGATAGATAGATAGACAGATAGACAAAGCAACAGACTGGGAGAGAGAGAAAAGGGGGGGAGAGATTAACATATTGTAGTTTAAAACGCACACATGTAGTGTATGTAGATAGATGATAGATATGCAAAAACTTAAATATTTTTCTTTACGTCATTTCAACCCTTTCGGTAAATTAATGCCGAATTTTATTTTAAGAAAGGTTGTTTATTGTACCGGCTGTAGCTTAAGTGGTCACCCACTTAAATATTGAACTGATAGCCAGATAGATACGAAAATTTAAACTCAGATATTCTTCTAGTGTACGTAGATATATGAATAGACAGATATATATGAACACATTGAGATAGATAGATAGATAGATAGATAGATAGATAGATAGAATAGATAATGTATGTGTACGAGATAAATATATATATATATGCAAAAATGTAAATTCTGATTATCTGGTGCCGCTTATCGTGTTGTCACCTCAGCTAAATAATAAACCATTCCGTTTTTATCAGAAAGAAAGAAAGGATATACTACACAGAAAAAATATAATAAGAAAGAAAGAAAGAGTAGGAAAAGATAGTGGTGTGTGTGTGTGTGTGTGTGTGTGTGGTGTGTGTGTGTGTGTGTGTGAGAGAGAGAGAGAGAGAGGGGGGATTAGAAAAAGGATTAGTTACAGATTAAAGAGATTGAATGTGATAAATCCAGCCTAGATTCTTTCTTGAGATTAACACATCTGTATTATGAATAGTAAATGACCGATGCAAAAAACGGATGAGGATGTTGGACAACAATTGTTCATGTTTCTTTTGTCCAATTCTTTCTAGTTGAATCATTTACAATTCATTCACTATCTATCACTTCCGGGAAATTCTGTCGAATTTAGTAAAAGACCAACACGCCTGAATGATGACACCAAATACCAATTCCGTTCAAGAAAAGAATTCTCTACAATTAACGACTTATCAATCTTTATTTTGTATTATTCGGACTATTGTCCTCATCTTCATTGTTATCTGTACAACATTTCTGTCGATATGCCCTCCGGCCTTATGGTATTCTTGTCGGACTAGGGAACCTTCTCGGACTCTGGAACCATCTCGGACTTGGGAACCTTCCCTTCGAGCTCGGGTGCCTTCTGTCGTGATCGGGAACCTTCTGTCGTAATCGGAGCCATGTCGAGTCCGACAAGAAAACCTGAAGAAGACCGGAGGGCACATCGACCGAAACTTTGTACAGATAACAATGAAGATGAGGACAATAGTCCGAAAAATACAAATAATACTACTTATCAAGCCTCATCTAAAAAAATCAGAGAAATATATCAATTTTTATCCATTGCCAACCAACAGATAGAATATTCTGATAGAATATTCTAGTTACGCTAGTTTCTCCAAATCACCCAAGTTAACGGTGCACATTATATATATATATATATATATATATATATATATATATATATAATATAGTCCGCTACGTCCCGGGCTTACACTGAGTGAAATGAAAGAAAGTGGAAAGATAGAAAAATACTTGGACCTTGCCAGAGAGCTAAGAAAACTGTGGAACAAAGGTCTGGAAAAGAATTTTGAAAGAATTGCAAAATCCGAGGAAAATTGAGACCATCCAAACTACAGCATTGTTAAGATCGACTAGAATATTCAGAAGATTCCGAGAGAATTGAGAAAACTTGCTGTCACTCAACCTCCGGTAAACCATCGGCTACGGCAGGTATGAAAAACTCGATAATAATAATAATAATAATAATAATAATAATAATAATAATAATAATTATTATTATTATTATTATTATATTATTTAATATCCATGTAATTAAATATATATACACCAACTATATATATATATATATATATATATATATATATAATATACGATTAAAAACAGAATGGCTTAAAACCATACCGACTTGAGTTTCACGCAGATCACGAATCTTCTGGTAATTAATGTTCCTATATGGTTGTACAACGTTTAGCCAATATATATATATCGACTGCAATTAATCAATATCTTGATTAATCCAGTGGATTTAACCCTGAAAATCCTTATGGTAAAACTCGAGTACATGATACGGTGTACCTTTATATATATATATATATATATAATATATATATACGATTTAGGTGTCTAAACATTATTCCAATATCTTTTGAAAAGTGTCTCCGATACATAATTTGTCCCTTGTTGTACTTTACTGACCTTCCCAAAATAATTAGCAGTTAGTTGGGGGGGGGGCTTAAATTCATTCATGTGAGACAAAAGAAGCCAGATAAAGAATCAAATTTAACCGCGAGTTTTTCATAACTTGTCGCCGGTATTGGCGCTAATGATAATAATAAGTTTTTAAACGATATTACTAACCGTCGTGATTTCTAACATGTTTTTTTTGTAAAACCAGTAACACTTGTATTTTTGACCCCCCCCATATATATATATATATATATAATATATATATATATATATATATAATATATGAAAGGAGTTAAATCTATTGATTTCCCTCAGAGAGGTGCAATTGTAAACAGTGCCTCTTATTGTTAACTCTTTGGGCAAAATTCACCAAATTTGTTGAATGACTCTCTCTCTCTCTCTCTCTCTCTCTCTCTCTCACTCTCTCTCTCTCTCTCTCTCAATCCTATATATAATATATATATGTATATATATATATATATAATATATATATATATATATATACTTTCAAATGTCTAACGACACTGAAGAGACTTGATAGGTCGAACACGGTGTCTGTAGATGACTATATATATATATATATGTGTGTGGTGTGTGTGTGTGTGTGTGTGTGTAGTGTGAGTGTGTGTGAGGGACAGTTAGCGAAATAGTCATGCGTATCCGTGCTATCAGCACGACGTGATGAGATTGATGATTTAGGCAGCAGATTTATTTTGGCCAATTTACTAATGGCGACAGACAAGGGTTAGGTCGAAAGTACAGGTACTCGGATTATAACATTTAGAGACTTTAGACAATCTTCATCCACGGTTGAAAAATCTTGCTCGCCAAAAGAAAAAGGCCAATGTAAAATCTTAAACTAAAATTGGTTTCTAAACCCAAGGCTAAAAAACCCATCCTGTCCTACTATTTCACATAGTTGGATGGGGAAGGAGAATCTATGGTTTCATGCCTTCCTCAAGGACAATAGTGAACTATTAGAGATCTATTTATATGGATCTATCAATAGTAACAAACATTGCGTGTCTCTGTTTTGGACATTATATAATAGTCGTACGTTTTGACCATTGACACCACTCGTTACTGTCGGGTGTAACTGTAGCAACTGAGTCAGTACTTCTCTTCTTCTTCTTCTTCTTCTTCTTCTTCTTCTCTTCTTCTTCTTCTTCTTCTCTTCTTCTTCTTCTTCTTTTATTAGAAAGAAGGAAAGTGTTGTTTTGAGTTTAAGAGAATAATTTGTGTCTGATTCTATTGTTAGAGAATCGGGGCATCGAAGTGGAAAGTGGGCGTCGATAGCTTTCGCGGCAAAAAATTGCTATTATTAAAAAAAGAGCTCAAGACTTGAAATCTTGCGGACATTCGTTAAGCTTAATCGCTCACACTTGAACTTTAACCCTTCAGCCTCGTTACACCGAGGGTACTTTTATCTCCCCCACCCCAACTCGTCACACACACACGGAGAGAGTAGTACCGGTTTACAGGTGCAGAGAACCAGGCTCAAACGCATAAGGTAAATTTAGGCTCAGAAGCTCTGGATCAAAGGGTTGCATCTATATTTAGAAGTAGAGAAAGCTTGTTTATCTCTCCCCCCCTCTCTCTCTCTCTTCTTCTCTCTCTCTCTTTCTCTCCCCCCCCTCTCTCCTCCCTCTCTCCCATTAAAAGCTTATTATCTCTCTTTTTCTGTCTCTCTCTTTAAAAGCTTGTGTCTCTTCAACTCATATCACCCTCTCTCTCACTCTCTTTAAAACTTTTTTCTTCTCTCTCTCTCTCTCTCTCTCTCTCTCATAATGCATTCCAGGAGTTTCATCGCTACAAAAAGTAGCAAGACCTTGTAGGGTTATTTCATGCCTAGAAGTTAGAGAATCGCGTTCATTGCACACTCATGTTTACATTGTTTGTACAATTGTTTTTAGGAGGTTCATTTTTGCTTACGGTCCAATTGAATACGAAACATTTTTAAACAGATCTATTTGCCCACCCCACCCCCCTAGATGGGACTCTAAAAAGTATTACCATTCCGGGTCAGTATGAACTTGGAAATAATGACCACGAAGGGGGCAATCCACACTCCCTAGATCTCCACAACTGAAGTCTTAACATCAGATGCAATCATAACAAGGCGCCCCCACCCTTTTTGTTGGGGGAGAGATATTACCCTTTTACAATGGATATCAGCTGGCGTATTCTAAGCTTCACTGATAGAACAAACGGGAAAAGATGGAAAAGTTTATAACGATAAATGATAACACTGGTTTACAAAAAAATATTTTTTGTCTGAGGCAAGAATGTGAATAGATGTTTTTAATTTGGGTGTGCTGAATTCAAATTTATAAACAGTTTTGCTCTATCACCTCTAGTTTTCTGTCTTTTAAATAGTCTCATTTTAGTATATACAGAGTATATACGTGCTTATTTCAACAGTTGCTGCAGCTTATTACAGATAAAACAGGATATATAAAGAACATTGATGGAATAAAATATCTTGGATGACACAATGTATACAATTCATAGTACCGCAGACAGTTAGAAATGTGTTTTCTTAGATGATATGCTGACTGCCAGTGCACTAATAGCCAGTGCACTACTAGCCAGTGCACTACTGGCTGTTGATTGAGACATGTTGGCTACGCTTAACTGCCAAAATCCGTCTTGATATATAGCTATATATATATATATAATGTAATGCTATCACTTACATTTATTGCATAATAACTAAAAAAGAAGACATAAGTCACACAATATTAGAAATTAACCCTGAATACATATACGCCTT
Source organism: Doryteuthis pealeii (assembly GCA_023376005.1). NCBI lineage: Eukaryota > Metazoa > Mollusca > Cephalopoda > Myopsida > Loliginidae > Doryteuthis > Doryteuthis pealeii. The sequence continues at coordinate 28,452 of JALAJA010000055.1, forward strand.
TATGTATAGTATGTGTACAAAATGTACAGTATGCATATCTAAAAAAAACTAGAGGTGATGAGTAAAAACAGATTTCAAATCTAAATTCAGCACCCCCAAATCAGGTTAAAACAGTTATTTTTGTGCTTGCCTCAATTTCTTTGTAAACCAGTGTAATTAGAGAGAGACCATGTTGCTGCAAGACGTCGCCAATTAACGGATTGTTTTACTATATTAATTATCCACATTTAATTAAACATAATTGGGTAATTCTTCAAGCTAAAGAATGTAAAATAATTACATGATAAAATTGTCTTTATACATCATCATCATCATCATGTCGCCTGATGAGAGCATGGATTCCTATAACGAGAGTTCATATTGGTCATCGTCCCTGGAAGGTCTTTCGCACGACATCCAGTATCTGCACATCGATGTAGATTTTTGCTTTGTTTGTTTGTTTTGTTTTACGGCATATCAACCTCAGTGGGTCATTTAATGCCGACAAAGTCTTGAAATAAATTTATACTTAATGAATACTTAATTTTCTTTATAAACACATTTATCTATTTAACCTATAGATGGTACCCTAACAGGTACTACCACTACGGGTAAAGAATGTAGAATAATTGCATGATAAAATTGTGTTTCATCATCATCATTAACATCATCATCATCATCAGGTCGCACCGACAGCACGGATTTTCATGACTCTTCCACGTTTTTCTAGCCGACCCCCGACCCACACTGGTGTGTCCATGTGTAGGTGTCCATAGGAGAAGATCACTTATGAGCTCATCCTTGCTTTTTTCCAGCAGCATCCAGCATGTTTTGTTCGTCTTACTCTTGGCTTGTGTGATAGGAGGCAAGTGGCCGTACAGTTGTTCTATTGCGGGGTGCTGCTTCCAGGATTTGTACGAGACAGCGGCAGCATTCTTATATAGTTCCCATCTAGCTGTCCCCCCCCAAGCGTTTAATTACAGTCTAAATGGTGCAGCCATACAGTAGCACTGACGTGAAAGGTGCGCAACCCAAAGGTGTGGACAAAGTTTACTTAGACGTCAATGTTAATACTACACGATTTCTTAGGGGTGGAGCAACACTGTACTCAGACGCAAGTATTTCAAAACAATCCTCAGACCCTTCGGAAGAATCGAAAATTTAGACTGAAGGCGGGGGGGGGTAAATTACGTAATGTGTGTGCGCTACGGTAATGAAATGGCTCGAAAGCGAATCACTTGTTCAATGTCTATTTTTAAAATGGAAGCGTAATTAGTGCCTTTCTGTAATTTGTGGCTTTAAATTGTTTCGATAGAAATTGACAACACATTTGATTGTCTCCTTTCTTGAAACAGCGGGTACATCGAGACACACAGACAGACAGAGACAGACAGACTGACAGACAGACAGACAGACGGAGGGCAAATATTTAAATAGAGATTCAATGGGTGTGTTGGAAGTTACAGTATTTTTCATTTTGCATGGACTGTCTTAATATATATATATATATATATATATATATATCTTTCTCTCTCTCTCGTCCTCTCTCTCTCTCTCTCTCTCTCTCTCT